>JAKUCM010006911.1:0-19810 GCA_023374145.1 Lepidium sativum | reverse complement strand
TTTTTTTTTTTTAAAAAACATGAATCTGAACCTAATCCAAACTAAATCAAATGAATTTTCAAATAAAATTTGAATCCTTAACAAACAACCAGAATCTAATCATATTCGATCTATATCGATATGAATTTAATCTATAGTGTATTTGAATAAATATTAAAAAAAGTAAGTTAAAATTTTGAAAAGTCGAATTCTAACTTAAAGAGATACTTAACTGTCCATATCTAACACAAAAACATAATTTTTTATTATTTATAATTAATTATAAATTTTATTTAAATAATAAAAAGTTGTGAAATTGTATAATTATTATATATTCAAATAATAATAGTTAAATTGCAGAATATATTAAATTCAACTGAATTAACTATATTTTGTTACCATTTACTACCAAAGATTTATGATTTCTACATAATTTTTGTTTTCTTCTAAGTAGCACGACCGGTTTCTTCTTGTTTCGTTCAATAAAAGAAGTCAAATTTCTTTTTTTAGTGTTATGATATTTCTATTCAATAGCTAGAGTCAAAGCTATTACCAATTTTAAAGAAGAAAGAGTCATAGCTACACATTTGACCTCGTTTTAGCTGGAAAAGCCGACCAAATTGTAAAATTTTACGCTCTTTTTACAATAGCTTTTGTACATATGCAAGACGATTAGAAATAAATAAATCCATAAGTTGATTTTAATTATTCTGTTGTTAATTGTTTAAACAGAGTGATTTTACAATATACAAATGTTTTGTAAACACTTTATGGAATAACTCAAATCTATATTTAGAACTGAATTAGTATTGTTTTCTAGGAGAGCTAATATGGGTGTTCATCAGGCCGGCCGTGGAGGAAACTAGAAAAATATTAATTTCTACCCAAAAAATATAAGAATTTTTTTTTGCCTCAAAATACAAAGTAGTTTCCTTTAATCTATATATTTCTGGAAAATTGATTAATACTTGTGTTCAAATTGTGACTACAGCTTTTTTTCATTTTTTATTTAAATTTAAACAAACTTATTTACAAAATAATTGTATAATTAAAATAATTAAACTTAAAAACATGTTTAGTGAAAAAAGCAAACAAAGAAAGAAAATCTTGCAAATGGCTCTTAGCCTAGTGGCAGAGGGTAAGTCCACATAAGACAACTCATTTGCATAATCAGAGATTAAGTCTCTCCACCTACATTATGTAGGAATTTGGCTATTGGACCGACCAGTTGTGGTCCAATATGATTTGCCGTTGACCAAAAAAAAAAAAAAAATCTTAATTTACATTTCTTCTTCCTGTCGACCATCACTCTTTTTGGTTTTCATCGTTTCTCAATTCATAACTCATTTACTTGCGGTTCCATTTTTTTTCTTCGCTTCTAGCCTTCAAAACCTTAAAGTTGGATTTGGTGCTTGCAATAATAGAAGAAACCACTCATCCCTTCACTATAAATTGACGGACTACTGTGTCCAATGGCTAATCTGATCTCTCTTCAAATTTCAGAGGTAGAGTTTGCAACCGATTATTTAGAAGATAATAAGATGATAGACGACCCAAACTCTTGGCCAGCCTTTCAGTCTTACTTGGAGGATTTTGCAAAATTGAGGACTCGTTCTTTAAATCACAAAATATATTTTCTAACCCTAATATGAAAATGTTATCAAAAAATCGTATTTTTGTAGACAATATATTTTCATACTAAATATAACAGTTTCATAGTTGAGTAAAATTAACAAAATTATAAAACAAATCGAGTGCTTCTGGAAAACAAATTTGTAAAAATAATAATAAAATCCTATTTTAATGGGTTTCTTGTCAAAAAATTTAACCAATTCATTGTTACTAACAGAAAATAATAGTAATATCACATTAAAAAACCTTTAGAATGGCATATATTTCCACTTTAAATCTTAAACATTTTTATCCTCATAACTAACCTCCCACATGGTAAGTTTAATAATTTAAACTTTTGAAAGTAGTATTTTGTGTGCGAGCCCACACAAATTCTCTTAAGACTAATTAAATTTTTAAAAATATATAAAATCAGAAAACTTATTTTAAAACTTATTTTTTAGAAAGAAAAAAATCTTTAAGTTCCAAAAATAATTCATAAAATATTAAATTCAAAAATAAACACTAATAATTTTTAATTTTTTTAAAAAAATCAAAATCATTTCAAAAATTTGAATTAAAATTCACAAAAAATTCAAAGAATCTAGCTTACAAAAATAAAAAATTATTATTGAAAGAATTCATTTTTTTTTCAACAAAAAACATATGTAGCAAAATAATCCATAATTAAATATAAAAAATACATGTAGGAGAATTTTTGTAATAATCAAAGGGAATGTTTTGGATTTGTTTTGGATTTGTTTTTAAATTTTTGAAATTACATGATAATTTTATTTTATTTTTGAAAAAAACTCTTCTTATAAGAATTTTTATTTTTTATTATTCAAATTTTTTGAATTATTTATTTATTTATATTCGAATTTTTGAAGTTATTTTTAGTATTTAAAATTTAAATTTTATTAAAATATATTAGTGAGTAGTTTTAATTTTAGTTTCTTATGAATTACTTTTCGAATTCATGTCTTTTTCTTTCTGTTTTTTTTTATAATATATAAAGTTTTTTATTTTCGTTTTAAAATTGTTATAAAAATAATCAGATTTTTAATAAAAAGTTTGTACTTCACACATAAAAATAATACTTTGAAGGTTTAAATCACCAGTAATCATGTTGGAGATTTATAGTAAAAGTAAAAATATTTAATGTACAAGTAGCTATCATTTTGAAGGTTTTTTAGGGATATACCGAAAATAATACGTAATATAACATATCACTATCATTATCAAGTTTATAAATTATGGTAAATAATATGTCAATTTGAAATATTCGTGATAGAAACTCTAAATTTATTTTTAAAACTTTAAAAATCTAATGAATAAATCCATTAAAATTGAATTATTTTTTGTATTATTCTTTATTTCATATGATTAACTTGTATTTTTTGGAAATGAAGGTTAAAATTATAAAACATATGATTTAGAGATTTGTTTTGCTTAAACTAATATTATAATACATAAACCAAATTTGAAATTTTACAAAGTCTGAGCAAAAGAATGAAGTCTTATGAACAGGATAATTTGTTGCATAGTTACTATTAAATTTACACAATTATGGTATAATATATCAAACTGAAATATTTGTGATAGAGAATCTAAATTTAGATTTAAAATTTTGAAAATCTAGTGAACATAACCATTAAAAATTAAATTATAGTTTGTGTTATATTTTATTTATATGATTGATTTGCATTTTTTGGAAATTAAGGTAAAAATTATAAAACATACGATTTAGAGATTTGTTTTGCTTAAATTCGTATTATAATACATAAATAAATTTGAAATTTTACAAACTCTGAGCAAAAGATTGAAGTTTTATGAACACAATAATTTGTTGGGCAGTTAGATATATAGTATTACTATGTATGACATACGATTAAATTATGTAAAATATGTTTAAAGTATCAAAACTCAAAATATCCACATTTGAAGTTTTTTTTACCAAAATCTGATTTTATGAAGTTGTGTAATCTTGCATTATATTATTTAAAGTTTATGATTTGGGTTATTAATTAGATTTTATCGATCTCTTTTCCTATATTATGTAAGAATTTGGTTAATGAGTCGGACTGATAAAAAAAATTTTATCGATCTAATTATTAAGAAAATAACTTTTTCGTAAAATAAAACTAACTATTTGCAAGTGTCTTTAGTCTGGTGGCAGGTCGTAAGTTTATTAAAGACAACGCACTTTTACATCCAAAAATCAAATCCCGCAACGTACATTATGTAGCAATTTGCCTAATAGACTGGTTTATTGTGGCTCAATGTTGACAAAATAAAAAAAAATTAACTATTTTTGTATAAATTATGTAAAAGGATTACAATAATTTTCTTTGGGCTAAAATACCATTTAATATAAATTATATGAACAAAATAAAACTATAATCGCGTGATTATGGCTTAGAAGCCTAAATTTCAACAAATTGAACAAACGGGATCACATCTCGTGAGAGGCATAAAGCAGTTCTCGTTATGCCGCCTTGATGACACAATTACACTCACAAGGATACCATAGTGTCATGATCCATGATGTCAAACCACTGCAATCAGTGGACCTAGAGGTGTCCAGGGGTCCCTCCAAAAACTGATGGTATGCCCATTCCCTGACTGAATTATTAGCCAGTTTATGATTGTATGCCTTAACTTTGGGAGTTGCTTAAAGTTCCATGAATGATTTTGTGATGGCTTGATTTCCATAAACTCTAGCCTTTGATCACGCGTGTATGAGTCAATGCAACCCATATTGACTCTTACCTAAAAAAAAGCATCCATAGTAGTTTTAAAGCACAAGTCCGAGTTCAGCAGATTTAAGTTTTTTAGCCCTAGGCCTCCTTTTCTTTTTGGCATAGTGACTGAATCTCATGAAACATTAGCAGAATGCCTTCCCTCTATATTTCATTTCCACAAGAATGCGCTGCAGATAGAGTTGATAACTCTTGATACACTTTTTAGGGAGAATAAACACAGTTAACCATAAATTAATAGTTCATGATATGACTGAGCTTAGCAACTGAAGCCTTCCAGCGAGGGAAATGTACTTGGATGTCCAATATTCAAATTTCGATCTAATTTTTTGATCAGAGGCTCACAGTTAAGTAGGGAAAACTTTTTAGAGCTGAGAGGTAGACCTATATATCGAATAACAAGAGGTTCTTGCTGGATCTGAGAGACTGACTCTATGTTTGCAATTTGTTTAGGTAGTAGTGTAGCAGAGAAGAAACAAGACTTTGCTGGGCTGCTGACTATATGTGACAGTTGTTCAAAATCCTTACAAACTTGGAGTATGCCTAGGACCAAGGTAGGATTCCTGTATAAGAAGATCAATATCAGAAAACAAAGGTGAGTGAGTTTGGATTCCTTGGACTTGGGATGATACCCAAATATCCTCTGATCAGCTGCCTCATTTAACTTTAAAGAGGGGAAATTCATGATAATACCAAACATATAGGATGATAATGGATCAAACTTTCTTATAACTCTAGTGCCTTTTAAGTAACTGTGTAGACACCATTCACAGCTACTGAATATGAATTTGTTGAAATGCATTGTCTTATCCATTTATGTAAATTTTTAGCATGTTATGGGCTCTCATTAAGCAAATGAGGAAGTCCCACCTCACAGAGTCGAAGGCTTTTTCTATATTGATCTTGACAGCCAGCCTAGGAAGTCCTTTTCCAAAATGATATCCATTAACAAGGTCAGACACAATGAGATAGTTTTCTAAAGGCAAACAACCCTTTATAAAAGCAGATTGATTGGGAAAGATCATATCAGAAATGTATGGTTTTATAGATGGTATTACAATAAGAGATTGGCATGTAATCTTTGATTATTGTAGCCACAAGGAACTTAGGGATCATCGTGATGATCGTTGAATTTGTTGACTCCGGCAAGATTAGGTTATGGGAGAATTTCTGAATGGCTACAAATGTTTCTTCTCACACTATTATCCAAGCTGCTTTGTGGAAGCCAGAGGTAAGCCATTTGGCTTTGGACTTTTATTGATGGTTTGGTATTGATGTTTGCTTGAGCTTGCATATAGAATAAGTACATGTTGGGCATAGTAAGGTCTTCAACAGATAATGTTCTTGGAGCCAACAAGGGATGCAAGATAGTCTTGTAGTGATCCACTTCCATAGCTCGTAGTTGATCCGGAGTTACTGCAATCTGACCATGTAAGTTTTCTGAGGTTTAAATCATGTTGAAAGCGTTTCTGGCGGCACTTGTCCTATGGAAAACTTGTGTTTTGGTCCGATTAGCCAACCAATTTATCCTAGACTTTTGCTTAACATTCCTTCTCCCATTCGAAATTGCTTTGAGAGCTTGTTGCAATGATTGAACATGCACACTTTTAAACATATTGTTAGCCTCAAAAACTCTCTTTTGAGTCTCGAAAAACTTGTTTTTATTTGATATTTTAAGTGCTCTCTTCAATTGCTTTTGCTTTAAATCCAGTGACTGGAGAGAATAAACCTCATCTTTCAAGACAATGAGACCGTGGATAGGAAGTCTATGTGAAAGGTGAGGTAATTAAGGAAATAAACGGTTTGGTACCATCTAAAGATGTGGGGAGGTGAAAGGGTAAACATCAAGGGCTAATAATCAGAGAATTCAGGGGCTAAGAAGCAGGCAAGGCTGAGAGGGTAAGTTGGCAGCCAATTCTCATTATCCATGTAAATGTGGGTCCATGGTAGCGCATGTTTAGCACTTCCAATTCATCAAGACTGAGCTTGAAGTTAACCAACTGTTGCGTGAATGAACTGCTGCGTGAATGAACTGTTGCTTAGTGAAGAGTGCTATGTCGGTTGCAAGATTTCGTTGTAATTGCCTTATATGATCCACAGATGAGAGCTTATATGCATGCAGGTTTGTGTGTGAATTTTTAAAATCTTGCCATAATTGTTCTTTTTTTCCGACAGTGTTCCCCACATATAAATCTGTAAATAAAAACAAGGAACAACCAGGTTGTGTTATTTGACATGTCATAAGCTAGCTTTTTTATAGAGGACGGAAACTAACAATGGGGCTTTCCCTGTTATAATTATACAACCATCTTCATCTTTCGAATGGTTTAAGGTGAAATGCCTCTGATTACACTGCTAGGTCATCACTTGGTTTGGTTGAGATTCTTTTATGTGGGTTTCCAAAAGAGCTCTTATAGAAATATTATTACTTAACCGCCAGTTTATAAAATTTTCGTGCTTATCATAGTTGTTTATACCTCTAAAATTCCAAAAAGTTTTTTATTGACATAAAAAGGGTTAAGGATGGGTCACCCCTAAAGAGTGTGGAATCCATTTTGGAAGGGTAAGATTTTGGTCAGTAGCTGGAAGGTTGGGGGGGGGGGGGGGTGTTGGAGGGTTATTTGCATGGGAGAAGCTAGTTCAAGGGAAGACATGTTAAGAGGCATGGGAGAGGGTGAGTTGATAAAGCAAGCATATGGGTTATGTTTGCAATTGGTATGTGGCTTCCAGAGGTGGAATGATGTTATTTGGGTTAACGGTAGGGAGTGGTGGAGGCAATTGAGAATGTAGTGATGGATTAGCTATTACTGTGAGTTTGTGAGATGTTCCCTTGCAGGTTGGACTAGATTAAGAGTTGAAGGCGTCTCCTAATTTGATAGAGTGGTGACATTGGCAGGGTCATGCTTAGAAGCTTGAACTATAATCCATTTAGAAGAAGGACATCGAGCTTGGAGATGTCCCATCTCTTTATAGACTTAACAAGTGAGAGGCACTCAAGGATAACTTACTTCAAGAGCACTAATTGAGCCATCTTCTCGTTCAAATTCCATTTTCTTTGGTAGTGGTTTTGTACAGTCCACTCGGACTTTAACATAGGCAACATCCAGATTAGCTAATCTTATTGTTAAATCGTCTGTTTCCACAGGTTCTTCGAGTAACCCAACGACATAGCTTAATACTTATTAGTAAAACAAGTCTAGTGACAACCCACAAATATGTGCCCATATGGGGACTGAGGTTTGCGAAAGAGGCTTGATAGTGAGGTTAGGAGTCCATTATTCTACATAGAACATAGTTGTATCGATGTACCAGATTTATTGCTCAACAATTTTCTTCCAACTAATAACATTTGAAATTCTAACCATCATGGTTCTTTGTGCAAGTTTCAAGTGAAATTCAACTTTACGGCCACTTTCCCAAATATTTGATAACGCACTTTGGATTTGAGAGTAGAAAGGCTTTTTTCCCATGAAGACACCTACAATAAAATCTTTTTGAATTTATGCACCTTTCTTAAATACAATATTAACAATAGCAACCCCATGAGTGCTCTCAGGCGAGAGGGAGACAAGAGTAAGCCTTTTCAAGGTCTTATATGTGTCCTCACTAACAGTTGATGCCCATGATATAGGTATCGGTCTAGAGTTGGGAGGCTTGGGAGGAATGGAGTTTGATAGGATTGGAGGTAGTGTGGGTTGGGGTATGGGAAATGAATATGAGATATTGGAATCCCGATTAGTGCAGCCAGAATAAAGTTGTTGGTAAGGTTTGGGTTAACGGATGAGCTGGTACCACCTTCTTCCTGATGTGTTGGTAGGGATGATGTTTTCCTACATTACAATAATTTTGAAGATAGGGTTTCCCAAAAATGTAGGTTTTGAGTTGTTTGCTCTCACAGTTTTACCCTTAGCAGGGCTTGTTACTAAAGAATGTTTGGAGTGCCTTTTAACAATAACACTAGTTGCTTTCTCGGAGGGAACATGAATTAATTTTTCTGTAGTTTTGGAAACTACAGTAGTTGGCTTCAAGATAACGATGAGAGTAATGGGGGATGAGGAAAGAGGAGGGGAAGTTAGACAGGTTAAGGGAGGGGAGAAGAGGCGGGTCATGAGGATTCTAGAACGAGAACGAGGTGTCTCTAATTATAAAAACAAAGTCAACAACGTAGAAAGAATTTTTACGACTGATGAAGCAAAAAGAGAGAAAAAGACTTTTCCAATCAATTCTTTTTACTCTAAATTTAGTGTATGTAGGGCTGGGATAACTAACCGACCTGATTTGTTCGTCTTGAACCGAACCAAAAATTTGACAAATCGGGTCGGTTAGCTAAATCGTAATTGGCTAAAACAGAATAGAGTATAAATATAATTCAAGTATAGTATCAGATTCGTTCGGTTCAATAGACGTGATTAGTTATTACTTAAGCAAAATTTAATTAAACCTAAGTTACTTCTTTTCCTTTTTAACGCTGCATCTTCTCTTCTCTTCTCTTCGATGGTGCCTCTTCCACGATCTATATCTTCTTCCCTTTTCTTTTTCTCTTCTCTTCTTCTTCCATTTTCTTCTTGTCTTCTCTTTTTTCACTAATCGATTATCTTGTTTTGATTAATCAGTTCTCTTATCTTCTCTAGTCAAGCTTCTTCTCAGGTAATCTTCTATTGTCTTCTCTTCTCCTCTCTTTGATTTCATTGGTCGTTTTTGAGTAAGTGGGGATTATTCAGGTGCAGGACAACATCAATACTTGTAGGATAAAAACATTAAAAGAGGTCTTTATTATGTAGGATATTGTTGGCTTGATTATGAATGTTGTTGGCTTGATTATGAATGTCGTTGGCTTGTTTATGTAATGGTTTTTCTTCTACTCCTGTAATTTTAATTTGCTTGATTGGATGAAATCTCTTAATTCTGAATCTATTTGCATATTTGCCAAAAAGGAGTTGACCCTTCACATAGTGGCTTGAAAGAAACAGACTTCGTTTGCTTGAAATTTCTCACTCATGTCACGCTTCTTCTCTACTACTTTTGTCAAAAAGAAATAAACTTATGAATTAGATATACTTGACTTGCATTAGATATACACTTGAGTTGATGCATTGATTGGAGTTTAGAAGTTAAAAACAGACTAAGAAGTTAGTTACAGTGTGTGTTTGTACTTTGTCATTTTCATTTGTAATTGATACAAGTTTAGAACAATATGAGATTTGAGTATAATTAGAAGTTAAGAAGAGACTTAGAAGTTAAAGACAGACGTAGAAGTTAGAAACAAATTGTGATTAACTTAGGTGACTTTCTGTTAGTAGATGACATCTTTTCAGGATGACAATGATGAGTTTATTGATGAAGAGGAAGAAGTTTTAGGACCTAATGCAACAAGAAATAAGAAGAAAACAACAACTGAGAAACCAATGAGTGAGATTCCTCCAAGACCTAGTGTGAAGTTTCATATATTATCTGAGCTTGCTAAGGATGTGCTTGCCATTCAAGTGTCTTCAGTTGCTTCGAAGGCTGCATTCAGCACAAGTGGAAGAATTTTGGATCCTTACAGAAATTGCCTAGCACCACATATGATTGAAGCTTTACTTTGTTTACAACAATGGTAAGAAACACAATAGATGCAACAAAGATTGCAAACTTGGCTCAGATGATTGATGAATTGGAGTTTCACGACATGTTTGATAATCTACTGCATCTGTTATTTAATTATGTAGGATGTTGTTTGCTTGATTATGAATTGGAATATTTGTTTCCTTGTGTAGCTCATTCTAGTTTGGAATAGCCTCAAATTGATGTGTGAGCTGCAAAATCTTCTTGTTTGGAACTTCCTATCTTTCTTTCTCAATTTCTAGAATATTTTCTGTTTTTACATTGTCTTATTTGATTCATATGTGTCATGAATCTTTTGTGTGTTTATGCTATGAATCCTTTGTGTTTTAGAAACATGTTTTGAATCATTTTTGGCATGAAATGATCAATCAAATGCGTTTTATGGTATTTATATGTGTCATGAATCATGTTTTGAATCATTTCATGCTAAATAGGTAAAAATCGGGTTGGTTTGGATAGAGTATTTATGACCCGAAATATCTGAATACCTGAACCGACTCGATTAAACATAAAATTCAGTTATTTTCGGATAATTTTCAAAAACTTGAAATGAACCGAAATCTAATTTAACCGACCCGAACCAACTTGTAATACCCAAAATCGCACCCCTAAATGTATGAATTGGAGGTATTCGAATGAAAAATGGAGTAGTAATATTGTATTGGGCTAAGGATGAATTAGATTGTCCCAATATTTCTCAAACGAATTCAAATAGTCCAGAAATAGAAGAACCAATGAGTCATCCATTCTTTAACTTTGAATATTGATTATTCAGCATTACAAAATATATATATATATATATTTATTTATTGGTGTATGTATCTCTGTAAAGTTCTGGAAGTTTTTTTTCGTAGGTCAAAAGAGTAACAAAGGCAAAGAGATTCCATAGACTGAGAAAAGTAAAAAATAAAAGTTTTGAATTTGTTAAGCGGGCAAAAACATTTTTTTTTAATGTCTGTTCCTTGTGTTCGTCAATATTAATGTCTTCCTCTAAAGTCTAAACAATGAATTTAATAATATAGTGGTTATTAATTATCTGACTAATTATTACGACGTGACGATCACTTCAATTATCAAAACTTTGACATTTTATGATTACCAAAACAAAAATCACAATTACTCCCACAACCCTCGTATTAACATTTTCTAATTCGTTTCTTGACTTTTGAGACCCTGCCAATATTTTGCCATTCATAGTATACATTTCTTAGTATAAATTTTTATTTACTGCATCCAAATTTAGTAACAATAACATCAAAACTTAATGAAGTCACACAGGCTATTTGGACAAAATAAACTAGCATATGATCTAACAACAATTAACATTTTTAATTTTCAACTAACATGGTATTATTATGTTGTCGGTTCAAATTATTTATTTTCTTATAACTTTAAATGTATGTAATAATTCTTCTTATGACATCCGATAAGAGAACAATTATTAGACGTGGACCATTTATAACTTGTTTCATTCTTTTGACCACAGTAAGAAGATAACAATTAATATACAAAATTATTTTAATTTCAAGTTTCATATGAATCAAAATCTGAATGTTGAAAAATAATAATTTTTTGCTTTGAATAAAACAGGAAAAATAAATAAATTTGCTGATTTTCAGTTGGATATATTAGATAGAATTTTAATATATTTAATGTCGGGAAAAAATTGAGCGTCAGTGTTGTGTTGTTGTTGTTCTTCTTCTTCTTCTCTATCTCTCAATTGTTACAGTTCACAAGTAATCTCTTCGTCAAGCTTTCTCTCTCTACCAATTAAAGTATCTTTCTCCCTCTCCACGACAACTCCGTCAGACCCGTTCTGTTTTCAATTTTATTCCTTTTCGCGTTCTCGCTTAGGGTTTTGATTTTTTCAACGCTAACCCCAAAATCATCTGCGTTTCTTCTTCTCTTTCTCTACGATGACCTCGAAGAACAATGGTTTGTCAGCCGCGCTAGTCTCTAATCTCCAAGATGTGCTTTCGAAGAGAAAAGGAGGTAACGAGGAAAAAGTTGGGAGCGGTGGATCGGCGGAAGAGGTTACATCTACATCTGATTCTGTCGTTGCGACGGAGGAGGAGATCGATGACTCCAGACCCATCGTTTTGGTCACGAATGGCGATGGGATTGATTCGCCTGGGCTAGTCTCTCTCGTTGAAGCTTTGGTTCACGAAGGGCTCTATAATGTCCATGTTTGTGCTCCTCAAACGTGCGTTTCTTCCTTTGATTACGAATCTGATAGTTTTCGATTGTTATTTTGGTGTATTCGAATTTGATGTGTTCAGGGTTTGATTTGTTCACCTGACCTCAAGTTTTTGTATCTAGTTTTGGTATATTTTTGTGTTAAAAATCTGAACTATGGTGACCCACAAGGCCTATGAATTGGAATCTGCAGGGACAAATCAGCTTCTGCTCATTCTATGACTCCTGGAGAAACCATTGCGGCAAGCTCTGTTAATATCAAGGGTGCCACAGCCTTTGAATTTTCGGGTATGTAAATTTGATTGAAGAATCATTGAAGCATTTTCTTAAGTTTCATAACGTCTATAAGCTTGAAAAATTTATATATGTAATGTGAAAGTTGGAGTCTTTGTTGGAACAATATCCATAACCTGTTGGAAAGTGTAGACTGGGGTTCTCCATTGTTGCCAGTTTCTTATCTTAATTAGTACATATGGTGTGAGTACGGTTTTTGTTCATAGACTTTGAGAATATTGGTTTGTCTCAGGGACTCCTGTGGACTGCATCTCATTAGGATTATCTGGGGCGCTCTTTGCTTGGTCAAAACCAATACTGGTTAGCATTTTAACCATCTCACCACTTGACAGTATGATAACTTTGGCAGTTTGTAACTTCTGCATCTTTTCCCTGCCTAACGTCTGTAGGTAATTAGTGGAATCAATCAGGGATCAAGCTGTGGGCATCAAATGTTAGTGTTTTCGTTCCGTAGAAACCTGGTTATTTTTTGTCTGTCCGTCTTCTGTGTTTCCTGATTTGAGAATCCTCCAGGTTCTATTCTGGTGCTGTTTCTGGAGCCAGGGAGGCTTTGATTTCTGGAATACCCTCTTTGTCAATTTCATTGAACTGGTGAGTATATTGTGGGAATGCATGCTACTACATATATCAAACTGTTGGCCATAATTTACTTATTGATTTTAGGAAGAAAGATGAAAGCAAAGAAAGTGACTTTAAGGATGCTGTTGGTGTCTGCTTACCATTAATAAATGCAACAATCAGAGACATTGAGAAAGGAGTTTTCCCTAAAGACTGCTCTCTCAACATAGAGATTCCAACGTCACCCTCGTCAAACAAGGTTTGTATTTTTAGCAAAACTCGTCTTAGCAACTGTTTCCTAGATTGAATTTTGTAACTGTGAACATGATCTACTGTTTGCAATGATTAAGACTTAGCATATGCTCTGATGTTTTAAAATTAGAGCTTCGCCAGCCAATGATTTAGGAAGTTTAACATTTCCTATACATGTGAATAGGGTATCAAGGTAACAAAGCAAAGCCTGTGGAGGCAGAGTCCTAGTTGGCAAGCTGTTTCAGCTAACCGTCACCCTGGTGCTGGAAATTTCATGTCCAACCAACAAAGTCTAGGTGCTCAGCTTGCTCAGCTTGGTAGAGATGCTTCAGCTGCTGTAAGTTTATTCCCTATCCAGGAGTATTAAACCTCGACTTTGCCGCTTTTATATTAGTTGTTGGTTAAGAAGATCAAAGTTTAGTGTATTTGGTTCTGATATAAAGACACCTGGCAATCTCAGGGGGCAGCTCGTCGTTTTACCACTCAGAAGAAGAGTATTGTGGAGATTGAATCAGTTGGTGTTGCTGGTAAAACTGATAGTCGTGTTAAGAAATACTTCCGCCTAGAGGTAAAGAAAAAGTTGAACCATTCTCTTGACAAACCCTTAGAATATTCAGTGTGTACCATGGTGTTTAAGATTCCAACTTATATTTATCTGCAGTTTCTTGCTAAAGAACAAGAAGAACACACAGATGAAGATTTGGATATCAAGGCTCTAGAAGATGGTTTTGTAAGTTGGCATGATCATGCTCTTTCTAGTTCATCCAATTTTTTTAAGCCTCATGCTCTTTACTGAATCAACCCTTTACTTTACCCATCATGGATAGAACTTTTCTGGTTAAATTCTTAAATCTTCAGATATTTCTAAGAAATATATTTGGATTCTAATATACCCTTTTGGTAATCGCAGATTTCTGTGACTCCATTGTCTCTATTTCAGAAAACGGATTCAGAAACTCAAGCCGCAGCATCAGAATGGATCTCCAAAGCCCTTAACACTGATCAATGAAAAGATTATACTCGTAAATTATGTTACATGGTTTTGCCAAAACGCTCCCACAAATTTGGTAACTCTGATTCTGCATTTGTTTGTTCTTGGGGTCTTGTTGTCATTTAACCCTTTTGTTTACTTCTATTCATTTTATACCCTTAAAATCTCGTGGGTTGCTTCTGTAGGCTTGTTTGTTTGTTTGTTTATTTGTCAGTAGCTATTTGTTTGGGAACGCTTATCTTTCTAATTGGAAAAAGGGTCGGTCGCTTTTTTCGCTAGCTTTTCGCTAGCTTTTCGCTGTTCCATATTCATACACTTTTTATTCTCTTTTGTATACTTTTTGATTGAAAAAACGATATTTTGTTCAGACAATTGCTTCACTCTCAATAGGGTGCCTTGAGTGGGGAGGTACTGACATTTTAATGCGAAAGCCGCAGCGATCGGTTAAATCTAAGTAGTTTCATATTGAATCATGTCATTGCACTTAGAACCTTAAGGGCCGAAATGGACTGCACTATGAGAGTGGTTGGATGCCATGAAGAGGATAATCCTGCTTGGAAGCAAATGGAAAGAAAAGTCGAAAAACTTCTTCATCATATCTTAGTAAAGAGCATGATAACTCTACTTTTGGGACCAGGGCATTGGGAAACCTTTTTATTGTCATGGACGCATCAAGGACAAGCAAAATGTTTTCGGTTTACAAAACTTGGTTTGATAGCATCAAAGCTGCCTTTGGTCGTTGGTTGTTCTAGTAAACTTGGACAGATGCGACTCTGGTGAATGTAATTGACATTGGTAGGAAGCAGTGATGTTAAAATTAGATAGAGATGTGTTTGAAAACAATCAGCTGATGAATTGATGAAAAGAGAGCAGGAACAAGCACCTCACAACAAACCAATGTTACCTGGTCTTAAATCACCTACGAGGACAGAGCAGGCACTTCGTGTATGTTTTCCAGCTTTGAATTCAACCATCAAATAAAGAAAAAGGCAGATAATCAAATCGTAAGTCAGATAATCAAATCGTACATGAACATCAAATACATGTGTTAGTGTTACATTAAAAGGTTTAGTGACAAAACAGAGAATTCCTGTGTCGTCTTATTTTTGTACATTGATATTACATCCAAACATAGAACGTGAACATGAAACCTAAGACCATTCAACATTATCACATAAGAGCAAAGCTGTAAAATGGAAACGATTTGCTTCATCCTTTTTCATCGTACGCTTTCGGAACATATTCATCTGCTCCGATATACTTGCAAACCGTATCATGTAAAGTTTTGATAACAAGATTTTACACTCATTTTTTAATTAAATTATATTGCACTAGTATGTCGAATTAGTATAACAGGTGTCAAACCAACTAGGAGTGTAGCTAACCATCAGAATCTAATCAATTTTTCTAGTCCAAGCCAATCAGAGTGGATTTTGTCTAGCGACTTAAATCAAACTCGAGCATCAGCTAAAGCAACTTTAAAAATAAACAAAGCAAACAGTGAAAACAGAGTAGCAGCAGAACAGATGAGTGAAAGATAAAGCAGCAGGTAAAGCAAGCGCACAATGATGTAAAAACAGGTTCATGAGGAGTGGGCATCATGGATCATCAGATCACTTAAATCTACTAGGTACTTGATAAAACTTAACAGAGCAGACCTCTTGGCAGTAAGTACACATGACATTGAATTCATTCTCGTGGCAAACAAATTTGACTAAGCTATTAACATACCTTATCGCCATAGGTGTTTAACAACCTAATTGGCATGAAGAAATGACTCACTCGAGCCGACTCACACCGCAGACAATCGATCTCTCGAGCCAAGAGTGTGAATCTCTAAAGTTGGTTTGGTCAGACGTTCTACCAAACACCATTCGGGGGCTAGAATGTCTAAAATCATACTTCAGTTGATCAAGATGAAGTAAAATAGTAACAACATCAAGTCAGACGAAATTTATGCTTTCACAACCTTAAACAACCTAGAAAACCTAAGCTCCGCTCTAATCTAATCCATCCTCAAGAGTCCTACGTGAACTACTCAAAAATCATAAGGTAAACAATAAAAGTAAAATTATAGTAGACAACATCAGCAATAGAGAACAAGATTCAAAGAAAACGAAAATTGCATTCAAAATTTATGCAAAAAGTTTTTGTTCTCGGGATTACAAAAAATGGTTGTTGAACAAAAGAGGTAAAAACTAAGATGTTCATTTCTGCCAACAACCAAAACTATTAATACTCAATTCAGTTTAACCCCAAAGTGACTCAACCAATTAGCAGTAGTGTGTGTAGCGAGAGGTGAAATACGGCTTCAATCTGGCCCAAGTGTTGAAATGGCATGTAAGGTTAAAGTTGGTAGCCCATTCGACCTTGAACTCGACACCCGACTAGAGTTACCATATGAGTGTGCACTGGACTCGACCTCTGACTCGAGTTGACACTTGAGTGTGTGTGATGGACTCGACCTCTAGCTCGAGTTGCCTTACCAAGGGTGTTTTGTTTGATCCATCATTTGCTCCCATCTGACTCCAAGTGGGTCCCATTACTCTGTTGCTCCATTTTTAAACTGATTATCAAGTCCTTTAGTATCCACATCGTCTAGAATACTCCAATTGCTATGCAAACGCATACATTTTAAACCTAAGTATATTTTCTTCTCTTTTTTGTTTTTAGAAACCTTTTCACATTTTCATTTCCAAAAACTTTTACTATAACATATATATATATATATATATACACTTTCTGCCAATTTCTCCCCTTAGACTCTTTTACTTAGATATTTACCTTTTTCTACCATTTCTTTTCCTGCTTAGACACAAAGCCACACCCAGAATCAAAACCACCTAGTCCTAGTCTGATTCAAAAATCGTGAACTAGAAACTACATGAAGTCATAACTTTCTCGGCTCTCACCTAACACTTTATGCCAAGCTTAAACCGAAAAATGCCTCACATACACACATCAAGCAAGTGTGGTTCAAAAGGTAGGTAAAATGGAACATGGTGGGAATCTACTTGGATAAACATCCATAAAGAAAAGGAAATTCAACTATTCTATGTAATCCACAAACTCAGAACCGATGCATAGACATGATAATTAAAAATCATAGTTGAGGTTATCACTTGAACTTCTAGAACCATCTCTCAAACTAAAATCACACAGTCCCTTGTATAGATAAAAGCTTGGAAGCAGATCCTAGACCAACAAACATAATAAAATATGCAATGATATATAAAAGAGGAGTGTGAGGTTGGTACCTCAGTAGAACAACAACCACCCTGCTGGATCCAAATGATGTCATTTTCATGTGGTTGTTGTTGTTTCAGCTTTTGTTGAAGTGTGTAGGAGTACGATGTAGATCCCACTAGATCCAAAAAGTTAAACGACATTTGTTTTGTGAAGTGCTGAGATTGCACTTATGCGTCTGCAATCTACGGCTCATCACTTGAACTTCTTCTTCGGGTTTTGTTGGACGATGATCTTTGAGCTGGTAGATTAGCGGGTGTCTCGTACGACAGCTCAGGGGTCCTTTCAGCTGTGTAGTTATGCTATACGCCACTAGACTCGATCGAGTGCTCGAGCTGAAGGGTTGAATTAAGATCAAAGTCCAGTATTTGTTGCGATTACCTGCTGCTGCAGATGCAACATTGGCATGTGGATATGTGATGATGCATGCGAGGTTGCTCTGACGTGGAGCGCCTTCTGGTTTCTCTCGAGGTTGAGGTGCATAGTCTGTGAGGTGGTGATGGAGCTGACTCTCTGTAGTCTATAAGAGCTACATTCTTTCTCTTCGAGAGCTGGAACAAGTGTTAGGGAATTAAGTTTATTCATCACCTGTTTTAACTTTTAACTTCCTTTGGCATCTTTGAAATCCATATATTATCCGAAATAGTTTCACTCTGGCTCATCACCTTTCATCCCTGACTCTTTTTCTGGTTGATTTGGTTAGATTCGTGTTTCCAGAGAAGAGCTCTTATGGAGCTAAGAATGCTATGTTGGCCTCGAGTCCCAGAATTGTGTACCCCAATTCTGGAGCTGTATAAACGTATCAATTCCTGCACATGGTTGTGTAAACCTATACATCTAGAGTCCTCTCACTGATGCCATTTTCAAGAACTTGTGTTGTACGATATACGTCATGTCGATATATTATGGGGGGGGGGGGGGGGGGGGGGGGGGGAAAGCTTGTTTCAATCTGACGGACACACTACATCCTTGCAATATCCTTGTTATAACCCCACCGACACATATAGTTCTTTTTGCCTTGTTCTATAACTGGCTTGATGACGCCTTGTAACTAATCAGTTGCTTTATATGCACCTTAGTAAACACGTTGTTTTCTGATTTCCTGCGAACTTGGTCCCCTTATCAGAGTTATTGAGGATGTCTTTCAGTATTCTTGATTCAAAACGACGAAAATTTCAAGAGATCAAAGGTGGAAAAAACTCGTGTTTAAAATTTGGTTAGAGCGGCAGCAACTAAGGCTCGAGACCTGGTTCAAGTAAAGACAGCGACTCCAATGAGACTTCCAAAACTCAAAAATCTCCCCACTTGGCTAACTTTACGGCTATGCCACTCGATTTCAAGCTCGACTATGCGGTGGTTGTGAAGACTTAAAAGATCAAGAGCGGATTGGGCTCGAGTGGCAGCTTCGACGCCTCGACAAATTGTAGTCATAGCTCGAGTCTTGGCTTGAGTCAATGAAAAGAGCTTGGTTCAGCTGCAATTTTCGAACGGCTTGTGGCTTTACTTCTTGCTCGAGTTAAATTTGATTGCGGCTTTGGAACGACGGCGGTGTAGACTCGAGTTAATCGGTTTCACTTCATCTTTCACTCAGTTTCATTTTCCTTTTATTCTTTTATCCATCTATAATTTAGATAACTGGTGGATATTTTTGCGTATCTTTTTCTCTATTATTTGATTCGACGTGGCAAATCGAGTTAGTTTATTATCCACCAAATTATAAACTGCCCAACTTTCTCTTATCATCTTAATAATCAACTCCAGTTCGCCAGATTCCTGAAATTTAAAAGTAAAACCAAAGAAACAAAAAGGGAAATCATTAAACCTTAATAAAAGTATTTACAATGGATATCATGGGATCGTCGCTAGAATGCGCTTGTTTAAAATTTTGAGCTTGACTCCTCACACCCATCAGAGACGGGTTAGCTCATCGAGAAGAACCAAAGTTCTCTTAGGTAAGATTTTGTCACCAAGTATAGCTTGACCCTATGATTATTTATAGTGAAGTATTCACCATCTTTGTTGATTAGAGTTACAACTCCATACGGTAAAACTTCCTTAACCTTGAAAGGACTGGACCATCTTAACTTCAACTTTTCAGAAAATAATTTGAGTGTTGAGTTGAATAGCAGCACTTGATCACCAGTTGTGATCCTTTGTGGTGCAACCTTCTTATCATGGAGTGCTTAGTCCTTTACTTATAGATTTTCCTGCTCTCATATGGTCAATTTTCAGAAATTTTGTTCCCCACAGTGCTTTGTACTCTATCTCAACCGGCAAATAGCAAGATTTCCCATACAGTAGTTGAAACAAAGTTCTT
>JAKUCM010006910.1:0-11558 GCA_023374145.1 Lepidium sativum | reverse complement strand
GAACCACAAATTTACCATCACATATGATCAAAACTTGATGTCTACTGTTGGACGTCTTCATATGTATTTTTAAATTTAATTTTAAGACATTTCCTTCTAAACAATATTGATGCTATTTTATAGACTGAATTTTAAAAATAATAGTACCTTCTCGTAATCATCCCACACATGATTAGGAGCTGTAAACGTTTTAGTTACGGGATCCCATCCAAATCTAGAACTAACTCGTATTAGTTCTTCTATGATGTTATAATGATTCTTCAAGTTCCAAATTTTACTTTGATAATTATTATAACACTTCTTGCATTGAATGTAGAATTCAAAACAAGTAAGATCTTTTCTCTACTGTTAGTTTGCTCATACATCCGCTTGCATCTCGCCAACCTTGTTTGAGTCCATCCACAAGTAGTCGCATCAGCATTTATCCTCTTTTGGAGTCCATTGTTCATAAGATCCTTTTTCTTTTCCATTCGATTGTGAATCACCCATATTTCTAAAAAATATGACAAACATGTATTATAATAAACATATATATATATTATAAACTTATAATCTTACAACTTACAACTAAATGAAAAGCATACATCGTTGTTAGGAAAAGAAAAACTTACATCTTTCTTTGCAGAGTTTTGTGAGGATATGCACGTTTTGGAGAAGAGAAGAAGATTCAATGGATTAGGATAAATAAAAATCAGGTGAAAGAAGAAGAAGCTTGGAAGGTGCTTGCATACGAAAGAAGTCGATGATTTGTTTTACATTATATAGAAAATTTTGTTATTTTGAAAGCCAAATTGAATATCTAAAATTCTGCAATCTTTGTCTTTGTTGAGAAAATCTAGACTTTATAATTATGCATATCTTTGTTTTTGAAAAAAGAAACACTAGATTAGTTATTGTTTGATGACCACGTTTACAAGTGTACAATGTCAATCTGATCTGGTCATGATAGAAAAGGTAGAAGAGGTACTTATGTTTTTACTAATATTAACTATTAATTGGAATAAATAGATTTTAAGCTATATATTAATCTATAAATAATTCTTAATAGGTTAATTAAGGTAGTAGGACATCTTTCATCAAATTTCTACAAGAGGTATAATTAAGCTATAGATTTACTAAATTAATCGGGATTTAATATCTAATATATCGATGAGCTTTAGTAGATTTCACGTAAAAATCTCAAGTAAAAGTAGTGATTTTATATAGCTTAATTATACAGAAAAGAACTGGGAAATCCAAGTTCACAAGTATTTGTCTAAAATTCAAGACTGTTTTAAGTTGATGGTTGGAGAGAAACCAAAGTCAGCGACTTTAGCAACTAAAGCTTCACCAAGAAGTGTATATGTGGAGTTAACATCATGATTGATAATGCTTTACAAGTTTGGCTTGGGGAACTTCAGAAGATTTGATGACTGACGCTTTTTAATTGCTTTCAATGATATTCTTACCCTCTAACCATACACACAACAAAAGATGCTAGTTTTCCTAGCTCCAAAACTCCAAAAGTAGATTACTTGTACGCAAGTTTAGTTATATACCCTTATAAACCCAACTCTGTTCGAGATGTAATAACTCATTTTCTTTTATCAACCAAACTTGAGGTCTTCGTATCATAAGAAGATTGATGAGTTATCAAAGGTAAATGAAATATTTGCTGATAAAGGAAGTCTTGATCCTTATTTGCTTCTAATCGATCTAGTGAGTGATTGTGAACCAATCAAACGGAGAAGATAAGGATCATGGCTGAGGTGAAAGAAAAGCCACAAAATCTTAGTAATCAAAGATCGGAAAATATATTTCGTGTACAACACGAGCTATCGTTGTAAACTCATTTTTATTTTATTAAATATATATATATATATTAAATAAATAAATTTGTATATATAAACTAAACCATGAAATAAAAAATAAAAAACTAAAATTATATATAAATATTATTAATACTTATAAATAACAACAAACAAAAATTTACGTTTTATAAAAGATATTCCGTACCCAGAATGATATAAAGAAAGAAAGTGAATGCTTAAGAGAGAAGGAGACATGCCGGCCACAAGAATTAAGGCTATATCCTGTTTCGTGAGTGTCACTTGCGCGTGTCTCTCTCATCTTTAGTTAGTACATTTTACATGACCACTTTCAATGTTCAATTAATCTAGCCAATATATATGTATATTCCGTGTTTAATGATTTATCGACGTTACGAATTATATATTTTTGGACTATAGACTTATAATGTATCAAACTGTATTTCATATTACGGGATTTTGTCGGATTAATTTTACCCAAAATTTTTAGCACCCCGTTGGTTTTAATAGATTAATCATGTTTATTTGGGTTGAATGCCATTTTTAACCGTTCCATCTATCAAAACCATTGCTTGATCAAACACTTGACCTTTGAAACAAAGTCCATTCTGGTCTTATCTCACTTACATCATTAGATTAGTAGCTCCACAGGTTCAGAAACTCTACCCTCGAGACAAAATCCGTTTATCAAAGTTGGAAAAGTGATTGTGTCAGGCTCATAACCCAAGTTTCAAGTTCTTTCCCAAGACAGAACTCAAAATCTGAAAATATCTCTTGATTCATTGACTGAATTTACCAACATAAATAGAAATAGAGATATTGTTGGTTACAAGTATATTTTAAATTATTAGCAACTATTAACAAATTTGAGAATAACAATAAGGAATATTCTCATAATCAATTACCCTCCGTCAGAGGAAACGTCGATGGCTTTGATGTTTAAACTGTGTCTGAACTCTGAAGTCAAGGAACAACATGAAGGCAATCCTTTTGTGAATATGTCTGGAAGGAACGTGTAGGACTTTCACCTGCCCAAGAGCTACTTTTTCACTAACAAAGTGAATAATGGATTGATCATAATAGTCAGAGTGTAGAGATCACGGGCAATCCCAATCAAACAAACCTAAAACGAGATCATACCCAGACTAAATCAAGATGAATCAACATTATGAACCGAGATTAAAAAAGATTTAGAAGACCCAAGTGGTTGTGGTCTAGTGATTCCAGTTGAGTAATCTACCATTAATCTTGTTCATAACTTAGAGTTTAAGTTATCTAAAATTTGTTAGGATAAACTCTAAGTTATGAAAGTAGTTAGAAGTACGAGTTATCTATTTCTAGTTAGGAAAATGATTAAGAATGTTGTATTAAATTCTTATAAAAAAAGTTAAATCTATGTTGAGATTAAAACTTATAAATACCTTTTGTCAAGTTGTGACAAAGGTAACAAACAAGGTGTTTAGTTTTTGAGCAATATTTCTAAACAATAATAAGAGAGCAAATTCTTATTAAAACTTGTATTTGTGAGCTAACATTTACTTAACGTAAACCATATACGAACTTGAATATCCGTATACGAGAATAGAAAACATGAGTGATGTTATCCCTTATACTCGGCCAAAGGAGCTCGTACCCTCGTCTCTTCAATGTCTGATGCTAAACTCAAGAATTACACGGTTTGGTCCATGAGAATGAAGGTAATGTTGCGTATTCACAAGGTGTGGGAAGTCATAGAAAGTGGATCAACGGATTCCAACAAGAATGACATCGCAATAGGTTTGTTGTTTCAGTCAATTCCGGAAGCTCTTATCTTGCAAGTTGGAGAACAAGATTCAGCGAAAGGAATATGGACATCAATCAAGACAAGACACTTAGGAGCAGATCGAGTAAAGGAGGCGAGACTTCAAACTCTAAAGAGCGAGTTTGAAAGACTTAAGATGCAAGACTCGCAGACAATTTATAACTTCGCGGGTAAGTTATCGGAATTAGTCTCGAGATCGACTAGTCTTGGAGAAGTTACTGAAGAACCGAAACTTGTGAAGAAGTTTCTTAATAACTTACCAAGAGGGAGTTATATTCAAATCATAGCTTCATTAGAACAAGTGCTAGATTTGAATTCAACCACGTTTGAAGATATCATAGGAAGACATAAAGCATATAAAGAACGAATTCTCGAAGAAGTCATTCACGGTGAGAGTAAGCTTCTATATGTTGATTCAAAACAATCCTTTACCAAAGGAAAAAGACGTGGGAAAGGAGATAAAGAGGGTGCTGGACGTCCTAAAGAAGGCAAAGCAAGAGGAAAAGACCGAGCAAATTAAGGAGAGCAAAAGGAGAAGAAAGATTGCTCCAAGGTAATTTGTTTTCGATGTGATAAACCTGGTCACTTTGCTCCTTCTTGTCCAGAACGAAAACAAAAACAACAAGAAGCGTATGTAGCGGAAACGGAGGAAGCCGATGATGCATTATACATGCATGAAGTTGTGTTTTTGAATGAAGAAAGAGTAGTACCAAAGAAGTATGAATCAAAAGAAGTTGATAATGGTACTTGGTACTTAGATAACGGTGCAAGTAATCATATGACGGGTAACAAGTCTTACTTCTCGGAGCTCAATAAGAACATCAAAGGCAAAGTAAAATTCGTTGATGATTCGTGTGTGAGCATAGAAGGAAAAGGTTCAATCATCTTCCAAAGAAAAACCGGATAACAAAGACTAGTTACAAATATCTATTGCATACCTTCTCTTAAGAGTAATATCCTAATTCTTGGACAAGCTTTGGAGGTTGGGTGTGATGTTAGAATGAAATGAGATTACTTGAAAATTCATGACTCTTATGGAAAGCTTTTAGCAAGAGTCACACGGTCTTCCAACAGGCTTTACAAGATTGAGTTAAAGATTGGAAATTCGGTATGTCTACACTCAAAGATCAACGAAGAATCTTGGAGATGGCATGCTCAAATGGGTCATATAAGTTTTAAAACACTTAAGGCCATGACAAAACATGAGATGGTCTACGGTTTACCAAAGATTGAAGAGGAGAAAAGCTTGTGTGAATAATGTTTGGCGGGAAAGCAAACACGCCAACTTTTTCCAAAGAAAGCTAAGTTTCGAGCCTTGAATCCTCTAGAACTATTACATGCGGATCTATGTGGTCCTATTCCTCCATCAACTTTCGCTTATAACAAATATATTTTTGTTATTATAGATGATTTTTCAAGGTACATGTGGACAATCTTGTTAAAATAAAAGAGTGAAGCTTTTGAGAAATTTAAAGGATTTAAAAGATTAGTTGAGAAAAATCTTGGTAATGAGATCATCATATTGAGAACCGATAGAGGAGAATTTACTTCAAAGGAGATTCATGATTTTTGTGATTCATGTGGAATCAAGAGACATCTCACAGCCCCATATACACCTAAACACAATGGAGTTGTGGAGAGAAGAAATTGAACTCTTCTAGAGATGACTAGAAGTATTCTCAAAGCCATGAAGGTACCAAACAAGTTGTGGGGTGAAACAATACGGCATTCAACCTATAAAATTAATAGAGCACCGACAAGAGCTCTTGAGAACATGACTTCTTATGAGAGTTTGTGTAAAAAGAAACCAAACTTAGAGCTTATTAAAGATTTCAGTTGTCTTGCATACTCTAAAGTGGAAGTAAATCTAAAGAAACTTGATGATTGATCAAAAACGTTGGTACATCTTGGTTTTGAACCATGTTCAAAAACCTATAGACTTTACAATCCATCCACTCAAAGGATTGTAATAAGTCGTGATGTAGTATTCAATGAGAAATCGAGTTGGTTTTGGACAAAAGATCAAGATAAAACAAGTAAACCAAGTATGTTTCACTTGAGGTGGAGAGATGTTGAAGACAATGGAGAAGGCCCTACGGTCGTCGATAATGATCATGAGAGAGAAGAGGGAGATCAAGCTAATGATCAAACTAATAATGATCAAGAAATCGAAGAAATCAGAGAAGCTCTATCCGATGAAGATTTTTAACAACAAGAAAATATTCAACCGCTAAGAAGAACAACAAGGCAAGTACACCAACCTAAGTATCTTGATGATTATGTTCTTCAAGCAGTTGTTGAGTGTAAAAGGTTACTTCTCTCCATCAATGACAAATCAAGGTTTTTTAAAGAAGCTAAATGATCGATAAATAGACAAAAGCATGTCAAGAAGAAATCGATTCTATAAATAAAGACAAGACTTGGTTTCTAGTAGAAAAACCGAAGAATACAAAGATTATTGGTCTTAAATGGATTTTCAAGATCAAGAGGAATGCTGATGGTACAATCAACAAATACAAGGCATGCCTTGTAGCAAAAGGATATGTACAAGAATGTGGCATAGACTTTTATGAGGTATTTGCTCTGGTTGCTAGACTTGAGACCATTAAGTTATTAATAGGTCAAGCTGCATCAAGTGGATGGGAGATACATCATTTGGATGTAAAGACAGCAGCCTTCTTACATGGAGAATTAAAGGAAGATGTGTATGTTGTTCAACCCGAGGGATTTGAAGCAAAAGGCGATGAACATAAGTTGTACAAGCTTACAAAAGCCTTGTATGGTCTAAGACAAGCACCACATGCTTGGAATACGAAGTTAGACCATATTCTAAAGTGTATGAAGTTCAAAAGATGCTCAAAGGACACATCCGTGTATCGCAAGGAAGATGATGAGAGTAGTCTCATTGTGGTGATTTATGTAGATGATTTATTCATAACCGGAAATTCTCTCAAGACCATAAACGAATTCTAAAGAGGTATGTCTTCCAATTTTGAAATGTTGGATCTTGGGAAACTAACCTACTATCTTGGAATTGAGGTTTATCAAAAAAGAAATTTCATAAATTAAACAAGAAGGATATGCTAAAAGGATCTTAAAAGAAGCGAGTTTAGAGTCATGTAATTCAACTAAAATTTTAATGGAGTTTGGATTAAAAGTCTCTAAAGCACTTGAAGAATCCGAGATAGATGCAACAAGTTATAAAAGGAACATTAGTTGCTTAAGATACTTGTTACATACAAGACCGGACCTAGCTTTTGCGATTGAAGTAGCTAGATGTTACATGCAAAGTCCGTGCAAATCTCATGGAGATATCATGAAGCAAGTACTGCGATACCTTAAAGGTACTCTAGCCTTCAATATCAAGTTCTATCGGAATGGATCAAGTAAGATATGTGGATATAGTGATAGTAGTCACAACATTGATCAAGACAATGGAAGGAGTACAACCAGCCATATTTTCTATTTTGGTTCATCACCAATCACGTGATGCTCTCAGATTCAGAATACCGTGGCACTATCTTCGTGTGAAGCTGAATTCATGGCAGCAACGGAACCAGCTCGTCAAGCTATGTGGCTTCAAGACTTGTTGAGTGAAATCACGGGAAAGAAGATAGAACAAATCAGCATCAAGATCGACAACAAATCAGCAATTGCTCTTAAAAAGAATCACGTGTTCCATGGTAGAAGTTAACACATTCATAAACGTTATCATTTTATACGAGAATGTATTGAGAAAAGATTAGTGGATGTTGAACATGTTCTGGGTGTGGAACAAAAGGCGGATATTTTGACTAAGGGATTGGCACGAATCAAGTTCATCAAAATGAGGACTTTGATTGGAGTACAAGACATGTCTAAAGATGAATTGAAGCTTAAGAGGGAGATTGTTGAGTAATCTACAATTAATCTTGTTCATAACTTAGAGTTTAAGTTATCTAAAATTTGTTAGGATAAGCTATAAGTTATGAAAGTAGTTAGAATTAGGAGTTATCTATTTCTAGTTAGGAAAAGGATTAAGAATGCTGTCTTAAATCCTAATAAGAAAATGTTTAATCTATGTTGAGATTAAAACCTATAAATACCTTTTGTTAAGTTGTGACAAAGGTAACAAACAAGGTGTTAAGTTTTTGAGCAATATTTCTAAACAATAATAAGAGAGCAAATTCTTATTAAAACTTGTTTTTGTGAACTAACGTTTACTTACACCGTATACGAACTTAAATATCCGTATACGAACTTGAGTTTCTACTTGAGGAGGAGTCGCTATGCTGGTCGAGAACAAGGATCAATTTCTCTCAAATGTGAAATACACTAAACCAATTTTCGCTTGGCCACAGGGTCTGAGCATACCGGCATGCACCGGAGTGTGGACACTCGCTGCTCCCGTACTTGAGGGATTAAGGCCGATGGGCTGAACCTTTTGCTTACCCAAGAAAAAAAATGAGTTAATATTTGTCAATATCTTATATTAGGAAATTTGTTATTATCTCTCAATACATTATTTACATACACGAATATCTTAATTTAGGAAAGTCATCTCTATATAAGAGAATGCATCTTGTGACATTATTTTCATGAGAATCTATAATAAATCTTCTTTTACACTTTTGTGTTCTTAATCTCATCCAAATTTATCATACTGTTTTGTTTTGTCAACATCACTCAAGAATAACTGAGTGTCAGAAGAAGACGAGAGTGAATAATGGATTCGAAGAGATCAACAGAATCACCCCACTTCCCAATCTCTCCTACAAGAAACTTTACCATCACTGATCACTAGAAAACTTGTCTGAACCAATCTTAGACCATCCACATCAGTGAACCCCATTGGGGGTTCACCAAAAAAAAATAAATATATATATATATATATATAAAAATACAAAAAAAAAAAAAAATTAAAAAATCATGGAACCAATCAGGGTCCGCCACGTGGCGGACCCGGCTCTTGCAGAGCCGCCTCCCTTAAACAGAAAAAGATTCACGTCTTTGATTTCATGTTTACTTGTTCAGCTTCACAGGCACGAATGTCTTGACATCAGCAATTCTCACTCAAAAAGTATTAAGCCATCATTTATGAGTTTTGATCTTGATTTCCAGCAAGAATTGTTTGTGTCTTCAAAACTCATACAGAAGCTCGTCTTTTCTCTCCAGCAAAAGTGAAAACTAAAAGAAACTTTTCAGCTTCTACTTCATAGAGAAACAAAATCGTCCGCCCAATTCATCAACACATTACAGATGGAATATATAAATGGCACTAAAGAACAAAACAATGTGAAACACTAAATTTTCTTAGTTATAATGATCGAGTATGCTCAATAAATGGTTCAAGAACCGGTTTAATGAGTCGGTCAAATATCTTTGTTTATCAATTATTATGACAAGAATAACCCCAACAAAAGCCAACACAGTTTCGACAACCTCAAGTGAGAAAGTGAAAGATAGTAACAACTGTCTGTTAAAAATATATTAGTGAAATAAGTAATTTACCCTTTCATGATTCATCTCATAATTAAACATTTATCTTTCACTAGACCCCAACCAATTCAATCGATCCATATTAATATAAACAAAACACACTCACAATTAATATACACTCTGTATTTTTGAATTCTATATATATATATGTGGCTGGTAGTCACCATATAAATACTACTCTTAACCCTAAACTTCTTCATCTTCTTTAATTTATTTGCTTGTGATAGATCCCTCTTCTTCATCTTCTTTAATTAAAAGTCGTTTGCTACTTACAGTTTAATAATAGTAATCAGCATAATTTAATGTCTAGCCGGAAAAGAGATCCGGTGTACAGAGGGATCCGGTGCCGAAGCGGGAAATGGGTATCCGAGATCCGAGAGCCGAAGAAAACCACTCGAATCTGGCTTGGAACTTACCCCACGGCAGAGATGGCAGCCGCAGCCTACGATGTGGCTGCTATGGCTCTCAAAGGCAGAGAAGCAGTCTTGAACTTCCCCGGATCCGCCGGGTCCTACGTGGTTCCGGTATCAACATCTGCAGCAGATATCCGAACTGCTGCAGCCGCGGCCGCAGCAGTTAAGGGATGTGAGGAAGGGGAAGAGAAGAAGAAGAAGGGTAGTAGTTTGTGGAAGTTAAGAGAAGGCTACGTAGATAATGAAGCGGGGTCTTCTTCGTGGTGTGTGACAGATTTTATGGACGAAGAAGAAGTCTTAAATATGCCTAATTTGCTGGCTAATATGGCTGAAGGAATGATGGTTGCGCCGCCGTCGTGGATGGGCTCTCAGCCGTCAGATGACTCTCCCGAGAATTCAAACAATGAGGACTTGTGGGGCTATTGATCGATCTACGTATACACGTAATTATCTTGTTCTTGCTGCTTTTTTTTGTTCATTATGTCACGTTTGTGATATATATCCAATCATATGTTTTCATTTAAATAAGAACGTTTTCTTGTATTGTGGAATTAGGGTTTGGGTTATCTTTGATTTTTAATTAGGGTTACTAATTATGCCTTCTTCTGATGTTTCCCTTTAATTAACACTCTTTTATTCTATATTACATATGTTGATTTGTAGTTAAGAACTTAGTTTCATGTTCTTATGTCTGTTTTAATTTGTTCAATATTAAGATCTTGAAGTTATGAATACTAGCCACTCACTCTACATGTTTCGACTTCTCGTTAAACTACAAAATTATTTGACTTATTTGACACATATATTTCTTCAGGTAGACCAGACTATTACACAAAGGATGTTAATTTTGAGTTTTTATACTCACTGCAACATTAATCAACGCTATATTTTAATTTGGCAAAGCTCATATTTGAGAAGTAAAGATCTAATAACATGGTGACAGATGAGCAATATATGACCTTTGTAGAATTTTATTATCATTGATGAGATTAGTCTTTTTCTTAATTATAACTCATAAACAATTGTGAAGGAAAAAAAACTCATAATCAGTTGTTTGGACTTTATTTTTCTTTTGTAAGTATATAATTCTTTATTACTATAAATCACGGTTTTCATTCTACATACACGACATATCTATATCTCTATTTGGTCACGTGTTGGTTTACTACAGATATGTATGTGGAAAATCTATCGGGCGATCTATATTTCCACTTAATTCGTCGTGTAGTGATATAACTTTTCTTATGAATCAATCGATTGATGTAGTGTTGTTTCTTTTAAAAAGGTTCGATGTCCTGAGTTTCCTTTTTTTGGATATGTTTTTATTTAACTTTGTTATAAAGATTGTGCCATATATGTAAAGACATGAGTGATATTTTCTTAGTTGGTTCTTTTTTGTCGTATTACTTTTGACAAAAAAGAAAGAGATAAAGGTATATTTCATTTTTGCTTGAAGTAATAAATTTTGATCTTTTTTGCTTAAATGCTTATATGTTGCAGTTTTCTTCAACCAAGAGTAATTTTAAGAAGTCCGGCAGTTTAAAAGAATTTGATCATCTCTTTTATCCATCAAATTATCGATTAAAAGTTATATTCCATCCATTTTAAAATTTGATATCAATTAGAAAATTTGGACACCCAGATTTTTTTGATAAAGACTTCACTATATGTTCATAAAACAAATTAAATTTTGATAAATTATCTTTATAATTTTGATTTATACTTATGACATGTGTGTTTGGAATTATATAACATTTATATCGATTAATTATCGAAAATATTACTTATTTAAAAAGATTAAAACGATGATAAAACAATATTGATAATACGAATTAGAACAAAAATTCTAAATAACGCCAAAAAAGCTGCTCTTGCAAACGGTTTTACAAAGAGAAGTAATAAGAGAGGTGACCATGTGGCTTTTTCTTTAATCATATCCATCACTACCTCTCCAACTTTTTCTTAATATTCTATCTATATATACTAATATTATTCCCAAATTTTTAATGTGACAGACCAAAAGTTTTGGCCTTTTGCTAATAAAACAATAATCACACA
>JAKUCM010006909.1:0-21361 GCA_023374145.1 Lepidium sativum | reverse complement strand
TTTGAATGTGTGATTTAAGTTGTTATGTGCCGTAGATTTTTTGGCTATACAATTTTATCATTTTTTTTGTAAAATTTATAAAATTTCTACAGTTAAAAATATTATAGAAAATTGGTTTTCTATAATAGTAAAAGTCAAAAATAAACTTAAAATATAATTAGTTTAATATTAATACTCTTAAGAATTTTTTTTTGCTTTCTAGAGCAATGGAAAATTATGATTCAAAAGTCTTTTTGGTAGTTTTGATTTTACATTGATTTTTTGGTGTTTAATTCTAGAAAATTAGTTATTTGTTTGTAGTGTTAACCAGTTCATAGTAAAAAGTATAATATATAACTTCAATTTTTAAATTTCAAATTTTATGACTCAAAACTTTGTGGTTTTTTTAGAATCTAATTTGATAAAATAAATTACATTGTCAATATTTATTCATTTCGTAAAATATACTCTTTAATACAACTAAAAATATCCTTTTTAGTGGAGTAAATTAAATCCAAAAAACAAATGATATAGTTAAGACATTTAAGGATCAAGTTTTGTCGGCTTAATAGTTGATTATTGACATAAATAAATTAAATAAAAAAATGTTGAGATTTTTCAATAAATCTAGTTAAATGCCATATAGTCTAGTGGCAGACGGTAAGTCCACTTAAGGCAGCGCATTTGCATAACTTGGTATCGAGTCCTCCTTCCTACATTATGTAGGAATTTGGCTATTGAACCGGCCAGTTGTACCCTAATATAATATGTCGTTGACAAAAAAAAATAGCATATTTAATAGTTTATGTATTTTGAGTTCGACTAGATCCCATTACATTTAATAATCTTTTTAAAAATTCTAAAGACAAATTTAACGGGTTTTATTTTTATTATTTTTGGTTAAAAATATATTTTATCAATTTGAATGTTAAAAATATATATATAAGTATTTTAAATGTACCATATTTTAGTTACATCAGACTTTATTTTTTGGACGAATTACATCAGAGTTAATAGATAACTAGGATCTATATCCACATTGTAGTGTGAGATTTGATAGATTTTTACAATCCATGTTCATTTGGTTTTTAAATTCGTATTGATATTTTGAAATTGTTTTTGAGATATTGGTTTATTGGCCCAAAACACGTATTGAAATCAACTCGGATAACATAATCAAATCTGAACCAAACCCGAAAAAATAACCTAATGAATCTTAAACCTATATATTTTAAAAATTTGAATCCAAAGTTGAATAAAAACCAAATTTTAGAGTTTTTTAATTAATTATCTTTTAAAAAAATTGATTTTTAATATAAAATATTTCCAAATAAGTCTTACATCAAATTAACCAAAATAGCAAATTAGATGAATCGAACCCGCCAAAATAAATCAATAATCAAATTTGTAATCGATATATTTCTGTTAAATTTTGTTTTTTTTAGAATAATTTCTATTAGATCTTGAATTTTTATATATAAATTTGTAACAAAAACCATCTTAATTTTATTTTCAAGAATATGAATTTTAAGTTAATTTTTATTGTAAAATTCATAACATGATTAAAATGAAAATATCTCCCATTTAATATATATAAATTGCCATAACTAAAAATAAATGCTTCTTTTAAAATGTTTTCGTGGAATCCAAATCTAAAATCGATTGGACTTGAAAATTACTTCGATGTCTAATCATCAAACAAAAAGATAGAAGTTATATAAAAAAAATACCTTAGTCAAATTATAATCTCTCTCTTCGTGCAGTTACTGAAAACTCCATTTTTGTACATACAATCAGTGAAAATGACAGTAAAATTTTCTATTAACACTATATGTTCACTATAAAAAAGAACAAATTTACCTGAATATTTACCGTTAGATACCACAATAAGCCCAAATTTTTTTAGTACGAAGTAAAAGATTGTTCCAGAACAAGACCAGAACCCACATTAATAAATTAAGACAATGTGTTTCAACTGTCCCAATCTAGAATCTCAATATCAATTTGTGATATAGATTTTCCCATTCTTATTAATCAATCAGAAACTGACACGTCACAGATTACGTTGTCCTCATAAAACCAAACCCCCAAAAAACAAAAAACTTCTCATCATAAACACAAGATTCTCTTCTTCTTCTTCCACTTTCAAACTTAGCTCTCCGGAGCTTTGTTAATGGCGGCGGTAACTTTACCTGTATCTCCGATTAGCCATCGATTGTGTGGGAGCTTCAGGTTTGGTAACAAAGCTTGGACGACGTCGTTTTGTTCGCCGATTTTTTCGATATCTCCTTGTCTTATTGGCACTGCAAGTGAGCTACGTGCTCGTCGTCCTCTACTTTCTTCTGCAGTTGCTATGGATTCGTTAGTGCATGATGTTGGAGCCACCGTGGCTGTTCTCGGTGGAGCTTACGCGCTTGTCTTAAGCTTTGAGAGTCTCACCAAACGCAACGTCATTTCACAGGTCTCTTAATAATCCTTTTTATATTTTTGTTGAATTGGATTATCCGAGTTATAGTAATGAATTTTGTATATTAGTAAATTATGATGTCTAGGGTGTTTTAGTTAAACCAGATTATATTATAATAAATTAGCTTATACTAATTGTGAGTAAATTAGTGTATTAAGAAAAGTGAACTAAAAAGTAAAAATTGATGTAAATAGCTCTTAGTGGTTAGGCAGCTCATTTGCATAATCGTAGATCGAGTGCATCCGCCTATGTAAGAATTTGATTATTAGGTAAATTATTCTCTTTGATTTTGGTGAACAGAGTTTGAGCAGAAAGCTTGTACATATACTCTCAGGCCTTCTTTTTGTAATTGCTTGGCCCATTTTCAGGTATTTGCTTACTCTGTATGACAGTGAAGTCCTGTATATTGGAATCTTTCTGCATCAACATTTTGATTTCTTTTTATTTATCTTCAAGTTTAGCGGATCACCAGAGGCTCGATACTTTGCTGGTTTTGTTCCATTAGTTAATGGCTTAAGACTTGTTATCAATGGATTATCTGTTTCTCCCAATTCTACACTAATCCAGTCAGTCACAAGAGAAGGCAGACCAGAGTAAGTAGTTATGTAGTTTAATTATCAAACTCTTTTGACGACTTTGAACAATATAACAGAGACACTTCTTGTTTTCTAATCACAACAGAGAGTTGCTTAAAGGTCCTTTGTTCTACGTTTTTGCTCTTCTCGTCTCTGCAATTTTCTTCTGGAGAGATTCTCCTGTTGGTATGATCTCATTAGCAATGATGTGTGGTGGCGACGGTAATTTCACAACTTCTGAGTTTATTTATATAATATAGACATATAGTTCGAGAACTCCTGAGGGTAGTTGACATAGTTGTGGTTTAGTAGTAGTAGAGCAAAAAAACATAAAACAGACATAATATGTTACCTAAATTTGAATCTCTTTTATCTGGGCATTCAGGTATCTGTTTGGGTTTGGGTCCTTTCGGATATCAAATTTTTGGTTATATTGATTTACAACTTATTCGGATATTTCTATTTTGCGGGTTCGGGTTCGGGTCGAGTTCGGTTCGGGTATAGATCGGATTATGTTTCGGGTATTTATAAATAAATCTATATAAGAACTTTTTTTTTCAACGGCAAATTATATTGGACCACAACTGGCCGATCCAATAGCCAAATTCCTACATAATATAGGCGGGGGGATTCGATCCCTCGTTGTGCAAATGAACTGCTTGATGTGGACTTACCGCATGCCATTAGGCTAAGAACCATTTGCAAATCTATATAAAAACTTAAAATAAGTAAATATTTAATAGAAATAAAGCTTATTTCTAATACATCTTTTGTAAATATAGCTAAGTCTAAACAAGAAATTTTTTAAAATATATTAGATTTGGGATGTACGTCTTCTGTAGCTTCAGGTAATAATTTGTTGACACAATTGTGGTAGAACAAAAAGAACATAAAACAACCGTATTATATTACTTAAGTTCGAATTTCTCTTACCATATATATACGGTATTTAAAATATTTTACTTGATTTCTCTAAGTCCGGGTAATAATAAAAAACATAGGACAACGATAGTATTCAACATAAGTTCAATCTCTCTCAGCATGTTATATACAGTACATTTAAGGGATTTGATCTAGTGTCCTTAGTCTTGAGTATAACCGAATTTAGGACAATTAATATTTTACATGAGTTCGAACCACCCGAAAATATAATATATACATATAATTCACAAGTTAGTATATAAACTAAGTGCTGCATCAAAACGTCTATTGTAGGTATAGCTGATATAATGGGACGCAAGTTTGGGTCAATGAAGATACCTTATAACCCAAGAAAGAGTTTTGCAGGAAGCATCTCCATGTTCATCTTCGGCTTCTTCATCTCTATCGGGTTTAAAACACATCAAACATACAAATTTTCATGTTTTTGATCCATTAATTACTCTTAAACAACTAAACCGAAACGTTTACTTTTGCAGATTACTTTACTATTACTCAAGCCTTGGGTACCTTCACATGAACTGGGGAACAACCTTTGAGAAAGTCGCAATGGTCTCAATGGTCGCTACGGTGGTTGAGTCACTTCCTATTACTGATCATTTAGATGACAATGTTTCTGTTCCTTTGGCTACTATTCTTGTTGCTTATTACAGTTTCGGATATTAGATTCATCTCTCAGAAATACTAAACATACATGTTTGTGTGTCTGTATATATTTAGTTGTAATGAAAATTTCTAATCCGCATGAAATCTAAAAGTACAACTCAACATTTACCAATGTCCAAATCAACGAAGTCATTTTTAGTTGGATAGACAAAATTCGATTTATATCCCAAATATAATTTATTTTTTTAAATTTCTTATTTAGATGTAATAAAGTTGAGTCGAATTTTACACGCCTCAACTATTAGTTAGGGTATGTAACAACCAAACTGAAAAAGAGGTCTTGTTCATTTGTTGGTCGCTGGCGACCGCGACCAGCGACAAAAAATTTTTTTTTTTGTTCGTTTGACAGTCGCTGAGGATAAATTTAGTAATTTTAAATTATAGTCGTCGCAGATCGCTAAATAAAACAGCGATCAAAAATAGTAATCGCTGGTCGTTGGTGACTGATCGATACGACCGATCGCTGAACCAGCAACCATGAAACGTATATATTTTAGTCGCAGTCACGGTCGCCAGCGACCAACAAACGAACATAACCTTAATAAAACTGAAATCATTTTAAGATAAAGAAAATAAATCATCATCAATTACATTTGCACGTGGTAATTTCCTTGTTTTTGTTATGCTTTATTAAACCGAATTACCCTTAATTATTGTGACTATATACGGTTATTATTATTATTTTTTTTGTCAATGGTTATTATCTGGTTACAGATTATTAATATTCCTAAATGGATATTTCTTCCGAAACTAGAATGAGACTGGTAGATCTAATTCCAATTAGCAACGAGACAGTAAAACAAATATATTTTACCAAATTAAGGATTCTTTTTTTTTCAATATTCAAAAAGTATATGTTTCCGTAATGAAATATATTATACTCTTTTTGTAAATTGGTTCACGATTTGTAACAAAAATAAAGTAAATATTGCTGTATATATATCATTCTACTTATAGATTGGATACTAAAACAGATCACACGTCCTGTCTCTATGCACCAAACCTATTCGTAAAGACTAAAAACGATTAGTCATTTGTGTTTCTTTATACACAAAAAAAAAACCTAAAAACGATAGTATAATAAATGCATATCTTATAATATCCAATTTATTGATTTTGTAATTATTATTCATTACGCATGTAAGAAGAATTGTACTTGAACCACGTAAACCGGACAAAACTTTACTGACGTCATCTTAAGAGGCCTGTTCTGGTTTACACGCGTGTAGCGGTAGGTTTACACGTGTCATTATCAAAGGGTGTTTAGCGATATCGATATGGTTTTCCGGTTTGCATTAACTATATCTGATTATTCGGTTTAGTTAAGTCGGTTTGATTCGGTTTCGCTACAGTGTAAAACTAGGCTCTTTTCTTCTTCTTTTTTTTAAAAATCTAATTTCGGTAAATATAATTCTGATCTTCTCTAAAAATGATTATTGACTATAAATCTACTGAAAATCCAATTTTAGAATCGGTTTGTTATCTTTTTCGACTTCGTGGGCTTAATTGGCTTATATTTTGGTCTAAAACTTTTTTTGTTTGTTTGTTAATATTAAAATATAATCAGCTGATTTATTAGCCAAGTTTTTGATTAATATCATAATATAGACAATAAAATTTGATAAATACATTTATTTTTGTAAATTTATCATCTGTCACTCAATTAAAAATGATTTACGATTTTATAATTCTTATTCTCTACTTATAGGTTATTTTAAGCCTTATCAATATTATTAATAAAAATTTAGATGATAAAAAAAATCTATTCTAGTGTTGAAGTCGTCTTTTTGTTTTGTTTTTTTAATGTAATTTTTTATTTTTAAAAGATGATGTTTTCGTCCATCTTTTTAAAAGCTCCTTTATACTTTAGTGTTGTAATTTTATATACAATTTTATTGAGTTTTCGTATATTAATATGTGACCAAGAAAAATATTTTCAATCGATTTTCACTAAAAGAAAAAAAAAAACACTAAACCGAAAAGCCATAAAAAAAACCAACATCAAACCGAAATTTTCGGCTAATCTAATTCGCTTAGTGCCAAAAAAAAATTGACTGACGTCATCTTAAGCGACCGGGTTCTTGTACCCACGCGTGTAGCGGTAGGTTTACACGTGTCATTATTAAAAGGGTATTATAGTAAAATCAATTAACATGCCAAGTAACGTTTTTCCGCTTCTGCATTAACACTCGTCACCTTTATAATTCCTCTGCAACGGAGATTTTTACGCAAACAGATTCTTCCGTAAAACCTTAAATGGAAAAGAAATCCATAAAAATTAATATTAAATTATTTGTAATTAAGGAATTTTAGTAGTAGGTGAATTTTTTAAATTCATTATTAACCAAACACAAAAAAAAAATATCATCGTGAAATTTTACGATGAACTCTGTAGGAGAGACGACGACGACGACGGAGAATGCCGGAAAAAGTAGCTGGAAGAATAACGTTTCTGCTTCTTCTTCTTCTCAAAACAACCATCGTCATAGATATTTCTCTAATCATCGTTTTCTGTTTTTCGCTTCGTGTTTTGGATTTTACGGTTTGGTGGCTGCGACGTATGCGTGGTTTTCATTTCCGTCGAATCTCGGCCGTACGGGTAATGTATCGTCGTCTTCACTAGGTTGCAGAGAAGATAATGAGGGTTCCTGGTCTATTGGAGTTTTCTATGGTGATTCTCCTTTCTCTCTCAAGCCTATAGAATCGGTGAGTTTCCGAATTTTTGCTCTCTCTTCGCATTACTTGATATATTTTGATTTAGAGAATTTGTGCATTTTGGGATTCGAATCGTAATCGTCTTTTTTCCTTCATAATCTGGGGATTTACGACATTGTTTTTGATGATTTTGGGTGATGAAAACAGATCAATATATGGAGAAACGAAAGTTCAGCATGGCCTGTGGCTAATCCAGTTTTAACTTGTGCTTCTATCACCAATTCTGGTCTTCCAAGCAATTTTGTTGCTGATCCATTTCTTATGTACAGGTAGAATACTTCCTCTTTGATTCCTTCATCGATTGCAGTATCTCTGGTTTGGATAGATGTAGTAGAAGAACTTTGGGAAACTTCATGGATACAATCTCTACTGCAATTGACTGAGTCTCTCTTTAAAAATCTCTGAAGTTGTTTTCTCAGACTTTTACTCTTGAAACAGGGTGATACTCTTTATCTTTTCTTCGAAACTAAAAATCCCATAACAATGCAAGGAGATATAGGAGTTGCAAGAAGTATTGACAAAGGAGCAAGTTGGAAATTTCTTGGTATAGCTTTGGATGAAGCTTGGCACTTGTCTTTTCCATTTGTCTTCAATTACAACGGAGAAGTAAGATGACAATCACTTAGCTTCTTGGCTTACTTTCAGAGAACGTTTCTCCAACTTCGTAACTTACTTGTTTTTTCTTTCTCCAAAAGATTTACATGTTGCCGGAGAGTAATGAGATGGGACAGCTTCGTATCTACCGTGCTGTTAACTTCCCCTTAAGTTGGAAACTGGAGAAAGTTTTCATGAAAAAGCCCCTTGTTGATTCAACCATAATTCATCACGAAGGAAATTATTGGCTATTTGGATCAGACCATAGTAGCTTTGGGGCCAAGAAAAACGGACAACTGGAGATATGGTACAGTAGCTCTCCTCTAGGCCCATGGAAACCACACAAGAAGAATCCTATCTATAACGGAGGAAAATATGTTGGGGCAAGAAATGGAGGCAGAACGTTTTCACATGACGGCCAACTTTATCGTGTTGGTCAAGATTGTGGTGAAAGTTATGGGAAAAGGATACGTATTTTTAAGATAGAGGTTCTTTCCAAGGAAGAGTACAGAGAAGTTGAAGTACCTTTCTCTTTGGAAGCATCAAATAAAGGTAAAAAATCTTGGAATGGAGTTCGACAACATCATTTTGATGTGAAACAGCTAAGTTCTGGTGAATTCATTGGTTTGGTTGATGGAGATCGTGTGACTTCAGGCGAGCTGTTTCATCGGGTTTCTCCTTGGTTATGCCTCTCTTGCAGCTGCTATTTCTGTGGTTGTATTACTTGGATTTTTACTTGAAGTCGTGAACTGCATTGTCCCATCAACTTGGTGCGTGAACTACTATGCAGGAAAAAGAACCGATGCACTCCTGGATTTGGAAACCGCGAGTTTGTTCTCAGAGAAGTTCAGACGGATTTGTTCTCAGTTGAATCGAGTACCTCCTTTTCTCAGAGGATTCGTGAAGCCTAATTCCTCTTTGGGAAGATTAGCACTTGGTTTTATAGTACTTGTAGGACTTTTACTCACATGTGTAGGCACTAGATTCATCTACGGTGGTAGCGGAGCCGTTGAGCCTTACCCGTTCAAAGATCACTTGTCTCAGTTCACATTAGCAACTATGACTTATGACGCTCGTCTTTGGAATCTTAAAATGTTTATTAAACATTACTCTCGTTGTCCTTCCGTGAAAGAGATTGTTGTCATATGGAACAAAGGTCAGCCTCCTAAACTAACCGATCTAGACTCAGCCGTTCCTGTCAGAATCCGAGTTCAGAAGCAGAATTCACTGAACAACAGATTCGAGATCGATCCTCTTATCAAAAACTCGAGCTGTTCTAGAGCTTGACGATGATATAATGATGCCTTGTGATGACATAGAAAAAGGTTTTAGAGTTTGGCGAGAACATCCACAGAAACTGGTTGGATTTTACCCACGTTTCGTTGATGAAACCATGACTTACAGTGCCGAGAAATTTGCTAGAAGTCATAAAGGATACAATATGATTCTCACCGGCAGCAGCATTCATGGACGTTCGCTTCGCCTTTGAATTGTATCAATCTGATAAAGCGAAACTCGGTCGAGAATTCGTGGACGAGCAGTTTAATTGTGAAGACGTTTTGATGAATTTCTTGTATGCAAATGTGAGTGGATCAGGACAAGCTGTGGAGTATGTGAGACCGTTTTGGCCAGTTGATACTTCGAAACTTTCAGGTGTAGCAATTAGTGGAAACACGAACCAACATTACAAGAAGAGAAGTCAATGTCTTCGGAGATTCTCTGATTTGTACGGAAGTTTGTCTGATCGGAAATGGGAGTTTGGTCGGAGAGAAGACGGATGGGATTTGTAGAACAGATGTTTTACTTGTAGGACAAGTAAGTAATTCTTCTTCAAAACAAAGTGAGCTTTTAAAGTTTTAACATAAATTATTTTTCACTTTGGTTGTTGTGTTGATTGTAGATTTAGGATGTAACTTTGGCATCTTTGTCTTTTTGTCTATAACTTCTTGTTAGATATTTAGAACATAATGTTGTCAATGAAACTCATTTAATTTTATTACAGTTGTATGTCTGTTTTGTTATTGATCTAGAAAGTTCAAACTTACAATTCTTTGGGGCTAAGTTTCAGGAAAGAAGAACCCAACTTGTATTGGGCTGCTAAATTGTTTAGGCCCACTTATACCATATAATAGTATTAAAGCTAGACTTTGAAACAGCAAAAACAGTAAAATTCTTTGGTTTCAGTATTTGGTATTTTTGGTTTGATTAGATAACCAAATTACTAATTAATTACACTAACTATTATTGTTCTTTTTGTACTAATAATTTTGGTTATTTGAATACTTTAGTTACAAACAATTATTTGAATTGTTTCGATTGAGAATAATAATAATCTGGACAGCGCATTTGCATAATCTGGGGTCGAGTCATCATGCCTACAATATGTAGGAATTTGGCTATTAGGGCCGGCCAGTTGTGGCCCAATATAATTTGCCGTTGACAAAAAAATAAATAAATAAATTCTATTTTTATTTTATTTCAAGTACTTATTTGAAACTAAAAGAAAAAAAATTGAATCATAGCTTAGTATATGTATTATGTACTATATTTTCGGAATTAAAAACCAGAGAGAATAGATTCGAGATTAACCTAAGAACCGAAGATTCATTGATTAGTTATCTCTATATATGCAACATTTTACATTTGTGTCGGATTATAGATAGACGATAAATATATAATCTGACTTGGTATAATCCAGAATTTAGATTATGAATCGAGTTTTTTTGTTTTTTAAATCTAATCGTAGAAAAAATTGTTGATGTAAAAACATTTGACATATGAAGCAATGAGAAAGGGCATTAGTTAATGTCTTAATGAGAACAAATCATTGCAAAGAATTTTCTATCCAAAATATGCAAAAACTCTTACCAAGTGATCATAATCCTATCCTTTTCACTAATAATAATATTTTTAATTATATTTGAGAAAAAATAAAAAGCAGAAGTCGAAGAAGAAGAAGAAGGCGAAGAAGAAGAAGAAGAAGAAGCGAAGAAGGAAGTGTCACATCTCTCTCTTTTCCTCCATCAAAATTCCCTCATTTCTCTGCTCTTCCCAATATTCTCTCATCTCTCCTTTTTTTCCTTCAATCGAGATTTTCTCGCTTTTATCGAGAATTTTGATTTTGGAACCCACCACCCTGAAAAAGAAACAAATTAAAAAGCTTCGAACACTCCATTGCCATAGCATTCTTTTATCTCTACAGATCCAACGGTTCTCTCAATTTCGAAAATTGTCTTCTCTATCAAATCGATTCTTCTCGCTCGGATTTAACATCATGGGTCGTATCGAGATGTAGAATAAAAAGGGAAATGTTGACAATGGAGAAGGAATTTGAATCAAAGCTTGTTATTCAAGGGAATTCATCCAATGGTCCCAATATTTCCAGAAGCAAGAGCTTTGCCTTTAAAGCTCCACAAGAAAATTTCACCGCCAATGATTTCGAATTTGGGCAAGATCTATGGCGTTGGTTCTTACTCTAAGGTCTCTTTTGATTCAAACTATTGCTTCCTTTTTGATTTCTCGATTACCTTGAACCTAGCTCTGATGCTTTCATTTACTTGGCAATGTGAGTTTGATTAATAGACCCATCTCGATAATCCTGTTCGATTACTTTGTTCTCATATCTAAAAATGTCTGCAATGTGGTGTTAATTCATATCTTAATGAAACTTTTAGCTGGATTTGATATCTTTAGCCAGTTTAGATTCAAGCTAGTTTCTTTCTTTTCTATGGATTATTCAAATCAGGTTGTTAGGGCAAAGAAGAAGGAAACTGGAACTGTGTATGCCTTAAAGATAATGGACAAAAAATTCATCACCAAGGAGAAATAAAACAGCTTATGTCAAATTGGAAAGGATTGTTCTTGATCAACTTGAACATCCTGGGATCATCAAACTTTTCTTCACTTTCCAAGACACGAGCTCACTCTGTACGTATTTCTCTTTCTAATTGGGTTTTGTTTACTCAATCTCATTACATTATTGTAATTGATTTTTCGTTTTGCTTTGGGTAGATATGGCACTTGAGTCTTGCGAGGGCGGCGAGCTTTTCGACCAAATAACCAGAGTCAGATGATCTCAGAATCTTGGGAGATTGATTCTCGGTATTTGATGTTGTGGGATTTTGACATATCATCATAGTTCCTTTTGTGTGTTTTGTGCAGAAAGGTCGGCTATCGGAGGACGAAGCTCGGTTCTACTGTGCAGAAGTTGTGGATGCTCTTGAGTATATACATAATATGGGACTGATACATCGAGATATTAAGGTAACCTCTCATTTGAAAATCTTCACTTTAATGTCCCTGGTAATGGCAGTGCTGAGTGTTTTTCTTAAATTGGTAGCCGGAAAATCTGTTGTTGACTTTAGATGGGCACATTAAGATTGCGGACTTTGGAAGTGTAAAGCCAATGCAAGATAGCCAGATCACAGTACTTCCGAATGCATCTTCTGGTAATATGACCCTCCATAATCCCTTGTGATATATCTGAGCTTAAGGTCTTATCAATAATTATTGTCAGATTCTGGTTAAGCCTGTGTCTGTAATACTGGTGACGTATACAGACGATAAAGCATGCACATTTGTCGGGACTGCTGCATATGTTCCTCCAGAAGTTCTCAACTCATCTCCTGCAACCTTCGGGTAAGAGTTTTTGGTTTCATAAATAGCCTTTTGGTTTTGTGGATTACAATTCCTCTTACTCTGAACAATCTGTTGTACACTGTGGAATACCATTTAAACAGAAACGATCTCTGGGCTCTCGGCTGCACTCTTTACCAAATGCTTTCAGGGAGTTCGCCATTCAAAGACGCAAGTGAATGGCTGATTTTTCAAAGAATCATAGCTAGAGATATAAAGTTCCCAAATTATTTTACGGAAGCAGCAAGAGACCTCATTGACCGGTTGCTGGTAAGATACATTAAAAGCCGTCATCACCAGTCAAATGATATGGTAGTAACTCTTACTGTGAGATATTCTCAGGATACAGATCCAAGTCGAAGACCAGGTGCCGGGTCAGAAGGGCTATGCTGCTCTTAAGAGACATCCTTTCTTTATAGGAGTTGACTGGAAGAATATAAGGTCCCAGACTCCTCCAAAACTAGCCCCAGATCCTGCGGTACACCTCCTCATAAACTTTGGAACTGTTATGCCCTTTATTATTATCATCGTTTTGTTTGTTTATTGATTCAGTTTCTTTATATATCTGATGCAGTCTCAGACAGTATCTCCTGAGAGGGATGAGGCTCACAGCTGTCCATGGAACCCAACACATATTGGAGATTCTACAGCCACACAAAACGATGGGCTCGGTGCTCCTTCTACATCTTCTGAATCATCGGGTTCCATAACACGGCTTGCTTCAATAGACTCTTTTGACTCAAGATGGTGGGGAATTCTAGCCTTCTTTTTCCAGAGTTTTCCAAGCAACATCACAGTTTCAAAGCTTATAAAACTAGAGCTTAGTCGGATAATCATGCTAATACTTTTTTGTAATTATTTGGTTAATAGGCAACAGTTTCTAGATCCGGGAGAATCAGTTCTCATGATATCAGCCGTAAAGAAGCTTCAGAAAATAACGAGCAAGAAAGTTCAACTAATACTCACCAACAAACCCAAGCTAATCTATGTCGACCCATCAAAGCTAGTTGTGTAAAAGGGAACATTATCTGGTCTGATAATTCAAATGACCTCAACGTTCTAGTCACAAGCCCTTCTCATTTCAAAATTTGCACGGTACTCATCATTTTCCCTGTTATTCTCTCCACCAGAGAAGATGTAACTTGATTTGTGGACCTCTTCTTGCATTTATGCAGCCAAAGAAGGTTTTATCATTTGAAGACCCAAAACAAAGAGCTTCGGTGTGGAAAAAGGCAATCGAGACTCTTCAGAACCGCTGAGACAACTACACAGAAGAATGGTTCTGTTAATTCTACGTTTGTCTTTTGAATTTATTTCTTTAAACTGACCAAACTCCTTTCTTCAGATGTTTTCTATCATACCCATAAGACCAGTTCACATTTCCTTAAGTTGTTATACAAAAAAAGAGAGCTTTTAAATTGAAAAAAACTGCTTTTGGAAACCTTTATTCCTTCAAGTAGATCAAACAAATGTATTTCAAAGTTCAAGTATCATGAGATATTGATTGGAAGAATGGGGTACTCCTTTATCAAAACCATGTTTACAATGTTGGACACTTGCAGATTAAAAACAAACCAAGTCTGTGGAAAAAAGGGATTTTGCTAGGCATAGCTCTCTTGGACAGCAAGAGGTTCATACCATTGAGGGCCAAAACCAGCAGCTTTTCTTGCTTCTGCATTAAAAGGAGGTTTCAATGGTCCTCTGAAATGCTCCCTTACTACCGAATTAAACTTTTTAATTATCTCTTCATTGCAATTATCTGATTCTTTGTTGTTGATGGTGAATTCTGGATCCTTGGACCGTGCACATAGATACTTGAACCATTTTACCCCAGCTGCACAGTGAGTGATTTCTTCAAGATACACAATTCTCTCCAGTAAATCTGCTGTCTCATTATCTCCTCCGTTCCTAAACCGAGATATCGTCGTGGGCAATACATCAAGCCCTCTAGCCTGCAAATGGTATAGAGCAACACCTTTGGTTATCAGTGAGAGAGCCATAAAGAGTAAAACGGTCTATGCAGGTAAATCTGAGAGTTTTAGTGATGGCTATACCTTCTTGATACTTGTTTAAAGGTATGGACATAAACTAGTGAAACTTTACAAGTTCAGGTAAATTTTCTCACCTCGTTAACACAATGCTCCATAGCCAAACGAGCAAAGAGATCCTGGGATGTGGTGGTTGCAGAATCCCAAAGACCTTCATGTGCAGGCAAAGTAAAGTGACGGCCTTCGTCCTGAGCAACCTTAACAAAATCCGTAAAGAAGTCTCTTGGCATCTTCTCTTGTTTGCCAAAACGAGCAATTATATCCTGCAAATTCACATACCATCAAATTCACATAATGACAGTTACACATTCAATTACACAAAGATGCCCAAAAATCAAATCTTTTTCCATATTATCAAATATGAAAATGGCGTACCCAAGATAATCAAAAACCCAATCTTTATCTCAAGCAAGTTCGCAAATTTATGAGATTGAACAAGTGTTCGAAGGAGACAACACATTGGTTAGACAAGCCGGTCTGTCCGGTACGGGAAGATCAACATTGGGAATGTGAGGTTCGGTGATATATCCTTGAAGCCATTTGACGGAAATCGAATCTCCAAGTCGAGCTTTTTTGTGAAGATCGGAAGTATTCAAAACCCTAATCGCCGATTCAATTAGGGTTTCGCTCTCCATTCTCTATTTCCTCCGGCGGTGTTGATGGCCGACAACATCAAGGGATGTGTTGTTTTGTATAAACAAAGTTCACACGCGCCTACAAACGCGTGGGTTACACGCCTTACAAGTAGTTATTTCGGTTTATTTCGTCGGTTTGGTTTGAGTCCGTTAGTTTGGTTTTAAATAAACCGAAGCTGACATTTCGGTTTACTTGAGTTACTATTTGCCAAGGGACATGGTTTTTAGGAAGTTTTCCATTTATAGTAAATAAATGCTTTTAGATGACCCCATAACTTTACAGCTATATAGTTTCAATTTCATTGCCGATTTTTTTTACATATATAGATAGATATGGGATTCAAATTAGTAGTTTCTTTTTTTTTTTATCAACGGCAGATAATATATTTGGTCATAAACTGGCCGGTTCAGTAGCCAAATTCTTATATAATGTAGGCGTGGAACTCGTTCCCTAATTGTGCAAGTGAGATGTCTTAAGTGTATTTACCGTCAGCCACAAGTTTATTTGATAGATTTGTATTCAAAAATAACTCTATACTATTCAATACAGCTATACAAAACAAATTTTAATTGATATATATATCTACATAACTTTTTATAAAAATAACAGAAAAATGTATTTAGTCAAATGGTTATGAATGGTTAGGAGTGAGTTTGGATTATAGATTAGTATTATTAATCTAACTAGTACTATTAATCTAACTATTAATAAAAATAGCAAACAGAATCATATAAAATATTTAATAAAATTTATTTCAAAAATCTAAAATTTACAATTGTATTGATTTGAATATAAATTACTAATAATAAAAATATAAAGCAGATGCTCTTACCAGGTCTAGTCGCGTGTGTGCGCGGTGATTAGGGTTATTAGTATGTTTGTTTGGCGGGATTCTATATTTATTGACGTTGACAAAAAAATAAAATAATAAAAACATATCTATTAAAAATCGAATAAGATATATGTAAAATATATGATTATTGGGGAAGTGTTATATCTCAGTGATTAAGTCTACATATTAAGTGTATTTTTCACTAGAGTTTGATTCTATAAAATCACGTAATCATCACCTAATACTGTATGAAATTTTAGGAGTATTTGAGTTATGGATTGTTTGACAAAAATAAAAGTTAACATTTCAAATCTAGTAACATTAATTCACTTTCTAAAACTATATAGTATCTATTGTTTAAAAGACACCAAATTAATGGAGCTCTATTGTTTTCCCTAGATCTTGTAGAATAGAAGGACCACTAGGTTACTAAATTTACGTAAGGCTCAACAATCTAACAATAAAACTGATTGCATTCAAAGATAATGTCAGAGAGTTTGACGCATCAATCTCTATATATATTTTTATACAAGACATGTATATCAATTATGTGAACACACATGAAATTTATTGCTCAATTGGTGACTCACAATAATGCAATTCTGACAAACTTAATGCACCAAACGTGAAATAAATACACAATCTCTTTGTTACTGTTCTAAATTTGGTCCTCTACACCAATTGGTACAAATTGTGTATACAAAAGAAAAAACTTGGAAAATTACCTGTCTTTTCCACATGTTTTTGTTTATTTTGAATTTTTTTTGTCAACGGCAAATATTATATTAATGAAAAATTGATCCCCACGAGAATCACATACAATCAATGATAGACCGACTCTCTGACATACCTGACGGGAGCATCTGCCCTATAATTAAGAGTACGAGGAATTACCGAAAATACAAATGACGAAAAAAGAGAAAATAACCGGATAAATTCCTCCTGGTACTGAATAAACGCCGACCAATCTCATGGGTTATCAATAACCCAAAGATTTATTTTGAAATTAAAATGGATAAAAAAATATATAAAGCAATTTGTTGGTTTTAATATTCCAAATAAAATCTTATAAAAAAAGAAGAAGAAAAAACATTCCAAATAGTAAAGATACATTTCTTATAACCAATTGATAAATATATAAAATTGCTTACTTGTGATATATCAATCAACACGAACAAAGTTCATAGTATCGTCGTTGATCCAATCATACTTCTCAATGAATGGATTAGGAATCTTCGAAACTTCAGGATATTGATCAATCGAATCATCCCAAACATTTTGACTATCTAGATCTTTAAGAACCTTCCAAACACAATTATTAGACTCAAATCCAGCTCCCATACTCATCATTAGTATCTTATCACCTTTCTTCAATCTCTTCTTAGCTTCCATATAACCTAGAACATACCATAAACCACCTGAAGATGTATTACCAAACCTATGAAGTGCCATTCTCGCTGGCTCGATGTCGAATTCCGTGAGCCCTAAGCTCTTACCAACTCCTTCGATAATGGCTCTTCCTCCTGGATGAATGCAGAAATGTTGTAACCCTGTTTTTAGGTTTAGACCTATCCCTGAGCTTGTGGACTCTCCTTTTGTTGAGGTTCTTCGTTTGAGAGCTCGAACTATTGCGTATCGAATCAGTTCCTTGACTGGCAAGACCCTAGGTAAGAGAACTTGGAGGTTTTTGGTTAGGGCACGACCTGCAGCTTTTTTTAGGTATTTGGTTAAGAGAAAGCCTGGATGACCTTCTTTGTCCTCCATTTGCATACAACAAGAGTAGGCTTCGTCGTCTGAACCTACATGGGCTCGAACCACGGTCACGAGCTTCATCAAAGCCCGGTTCTTGAACCGAGCTGAGTTAGTTAACAGAACAGAACTTCCTCCAGCTCGGAAGAGACAATTTGAGAGCATCATTGACCTATCTTTACCACAATACCAGTGAGGACCCATTGTCTCAGTGCTAACCACGAGAGCAAAAGCGTTTTCTCGAGTTTCGAATATCCTTTGAACGATATCTATGGATATAACGCTTGCGCTACAACCTAATCCCGAGAGGTTGAAAGATTTGATGTCTTCTCTCATCTTGTATCGGTTAATGACTCGTGAAGTTAAAGAAGGAGATGGAGCAAAGAGTGAGACGTTTACAACGAGAATGTCGATATCTGAAGGAGAGATTACGCCTTTTGTCTTGTCGAAAAGCTTGTCTAGAGTGTCAAACATGATCTCATCCATTTCAGTGTGAGCGTCTAAGAGAGTAGGATTGTCTTCTCTGCCTTCAAGGACGTTACTTGGGCCATAAGTTTCTTCTCCGATACCTGAACTAACCATTGTACGAAGGAGAAACCTGTACTCTTCAAGACCTAAGTTTTTGTTTCGTTTAACGACTTTAGCACAAGTCTCTGTGTCAAGTTTTCTCTCTTCTTTTCCTTTGTAGCACTCATAGTGAAGCATCAAGCAGTTTCTTTGGTTTCTTCTTTTGAGAACCAATTTGAAGATGTAGAAGATGAAGAGAGTAGAGAGTAGAAGCAGAGAAGGTAGTGAAAAGAGATCCATGGAAGAAAAATGGAGAGAGAAAGTCACAAAGAAAGAAAGAGATTGGTGTATGAGAGAGTTAAGTGTATTGTGTTTTCAAGTTGTGTAAAAAGTTGCAGGAAATGTACGGATTTTATAGAGTTATAGTGATGTGGTCAGATTTTGTTTTAAATTACTTTTGTCATAGAACTATAAATCCTGTACCAACTACTTTTTTATTTACATATAATAATAAAAGAACAATTTTAGTAAAAGATATTTTATCTAATGTTATTATAACATACTGAATTATTGTATTAGATATGCATATTTTGATATTTTATTACAGAACATTAGTGAGTAAGCCACAACACACATCATATGTATGGTATCCAAACTCCAAGAAGATAATATCTTATTGTAAATATCAATATGAATTTATGTTGTTAACAAAAGTATTTGGATCGAGTCTCAACTAGTAATTTTTAAGGGGAATTAATATCAATAATTAGGCTAGTTTCGGGGTTTTTAAGTCGACTTAAGACATGATTTTTTTTTTTGCCAAATTGCAATAATTTTATTCCCAAACATAAATCAAATTTGAAACCAATAGACTTATGTCTTGCTTCAAATCGTCTTTACTACTAAACTACCACTTTTAAATTTCAAAATCTATAAAGAATTTTATAAATTCGATTCAATTTTTTTTAATGATAACTAAGATATGATCCATCTACATTTACTCAAACAACACCAACTTAGTTACTAATTGTTTATGCTGAGAACGGTCAAAGAGATTACAGATTAGTGTTTCGATATTACAGCGTTAAGAAAACAAGAGTTAACAAATTGGTCGAGACTTCTTTGCTAAAGCCAAACTCAATTTCTAGAGAAAATGATATCTTTTTCGTCGTCCGCTTCTTTTATTTTATAATCGTCTTATGATATCTTCATTAATGTAATTGATTTCTCATTAATGTAATTGATTTCCTCATTAACGTAATTGATCTCCTCATTAATGTAATTGATCTTCTAATTAATGTGATGAATTCAATCATTTACTCTTTCCCCAATCAACACGGCGCGATCCACGCTTATTTATTGCTCTGCTGACTGAGTCCGGACTCCTTGATTTATGTTACTGTACCTGGAGCTGAATATGGATTTTAGTTGGACCGGACCTGCTCTTTGGCTAAAAGGCTGAGTGTGATGGACATATGGTTAACACTAACAAAAATCAAATTCGTAAACGATAAATTTGTAATTTGTTCCAAATTGCTTTTTTTTATTAGATTACCACGTTTTAATAATCAGAATTTAATCAATTATTCTTTTTTCATGTCAACAATAGAATCGACTAAATTTAATTTATACATAATAATATAGTAATATCATATAGAGTAAACACAGCTGGATGGATCAATTGTCCACTTAAAAATATCACAAACTAGAGAAAAAAACACTTAAAACACATTGATATTTTTAAACCTACCTAATTTCTTTTCTGTATTCTTTAATCTTTATATGGTAGCTTAGAAAATGATAAACCTACAATTAAAGAAAACAAAAACATCGATCTCATAATTAATCCTACCACCAACCCAACCAAAAAAGTTAACATAAATTATATGATATGAAACCTCACATGACAAACATGGTTAGGGTTTGAAATCCGATGCAAACTTGTTAATTAATTGAGAGAGTTTGTAACATTTAAGACTAAACTCAAAACACTTAAATGTCTTAGTGATCAAGTAGGTAGTGGGAGTGAATCATTCATCTGTCACTTAGTCCCATACGACATGTAGTATTGATCTTCATGATTTTATAAACCTTATCTTATATTTGGGTCATTTATATTATTATATATTTCTCCATATTTTGACCCTAGCTTACGTAGTAAAGTTGCCCTCAAGTCTCAACTTTGATATTGTAACAATTAATATATACCCAACTTTGTAGCTACCAATTTATTTCGATTGGTTGTGATGTGAGATAAGGTGTTGTAACTCTTGAAGTTATGTCTCATGAACTCTTTTCTAGTTATGTCTTTAACTCCACAGCTTGTCACGATCTGTCTCTCATCTATGTATCACAATTAGCATTGGATGTAATTTTGTGACATTATTTTGCACTAAAAGGAGTTGTAAAGTACAACAACATAAGTACAAGGAGATAATTATCAGAATTAATATGCACCCAAAAGAAAAAGTAAATGCAATTACAAATTCTGTTGTGTCTCGCATTCCAAATTGACAAAAAAGGAATTTAATGGAATCACTATTCTTAAATTATGTCTCACTCAGTTGCTATCCTCAAGTTGTAGAGTCAAGAGGCCTGTCTAATTAATAGAAGTTTTTTTGACAAAGATCTGTTTCTCCTTTGCTTAAATAATACAAACCAAATTAGATTTTATTGACTTGTCCTTAATTTAGATAGGCATTAGATGATGAGTTCGAATTCTATCATATTTTGTTAGAAAACTTAGACTATCGATCAATATTGTCGATCCAATGATTACTTACTGACAAAAATAAAATATAATACAAACTAAACAGAAAAATATTTTTGATTAAGTGGTTAAATATCTATTTCTTTAGTTTAGTCCACCAAAATTTAGTTTCAATAATCGTGTTGTTCAGCTTACTATTGTTTGATTTTGGAGATTTGAACTGTAGATTGGATCTTATCAATTTAAGATCTAATTTCTCTCTCTTTTCCTCCTCCTCCGTTGTTGTTGTTGAGAGAGATCTCTCTCTCT
>JAKUCM010006908.1:0-29292 GCA_023374145.1 Lepidium sativum | reverse complement strand
AACTATTTTGTTATAAATGACTCAACTTCTATACTAATAAAAGGAAGGTTTTGAGACCTCTTAAGCCATGCACCTCAGGTTTTTAAATCTCTTTTAATGATGTCATGTCAGCATAAATTTTCTAAAACAATTCTTAAATAACTCACTTAGTGTTTCACCTTTTAAACATATCACACTTTACATTTAAGTTTAGTTTTATTAAAAAAATCGATGGAAACTAAATGGGCATTGATCCACAATATATTTAAAAGTGATAAATGTTAGTGAAATTAATCACAAAAGTTTCTCTTCCAAGTAATAACTAAACATTGTTACCTTTTTTACCCAGGGAGATGATAACAATGAAGCACTAAAAACTAAAACTCATGAAAGTTTAAAACACATTATTGGCCAAACTTGCAAATTTCAGATCAAATTGTCAATGTACAACTTCCAAGCTTCACGTCAAACTTTCACTGTCTCCCGTATTATTCCGAACGACGTTGGCTTGAATGATGAGGCGTCTGGAATAAACAACCTCATATCTGCTGACTGTGCAATTTTTTCCAAGGTTCGGAATACACATCCAAACGAAATATCCGAAGACGTGAAGAACGAGAAGCGCCCCCCGTCTAGACAACTAAACCAACTTATTCACCTCACATTACAAGTTGTTTCTTTGATTAAATTTAAAATCATTCTCAATGTTACAAGTTTTTCAATTTCCTTTCCCTCATTACTATTCACAAATTCCATTTTATTTCCCTTTTTTTGGTTTAACGTTGCAATAATACGAGATCACATTTCTATAAAATTACTTCTACTCAATATTCATTACTATATCCAAATGTTGTGTTTTGTTGAATACGCAGTACGTTAATAAAATCACCCAAAGTTTATTGGATCTATCATGACACAAACCTGCAAATGGTTTCATTAATCCAATGTGTAGGTAATGTGTTGATAAAGAGATTACATGAAACAAAAAAATTTATTGTAAGTTAAGATGAACTATATTTATCTTTTTTTACATATTTGAAAACATTAAATTGTATATGAACCAAGTCAAAGAAAAAACTTAAATATGTTTCTTTAAAATAAAATTTCTTTAGAATAAAACAATTTTCAAAATATATTATATACTCAATTAGCTTATATAGTATAATTTAGTTATTATATATTTGAAAAAAATACTAATATTTAACCGTTTATTATATATCTAGATTTTTTCATTCATAAATCGAAACCCTCTAATTACCTGAAATTGAACCTTTTTCTTCGTCCAATTCTTCATCTCTTTTTATTAACTAAATTCATTTCGATTTTGTTAAAACAAATCTTTGAAAATAAAGGTTTTGTTTTACATGTTAAATATATTTATGGACCAAATACTATATAACATGTAACTTAATCTTCGTTATTCAAATTCGAAAGACCTTTGAATGTCTATATTACATGTCGGTTGATTTACAGTGATGAAGTTGTTAATCTTCTATTGAAACTATACATATTCACCACTTTTGAATGTCCATAGTTACTTTTTATTTTTATTTTTTATACTATCCAAAATAATTGGGTTGAATATCTAATATACATGTCATTTTTCCGTTTAGTTAATCCAACTAATAATTCTGATATCTAGAATTTGTTCTCTTTCTCTTAATTTAGAAAAACTATAAAAGGATAACATCTTATGCAATTTGGATATTTCAATGTCATAATTTTATAAATAAATACTACTTCATAAAATATATATTCTTAAATTGTTCTTCAGATAATATTATAAGTATGGTCTTCAAATAATTTCACACATGTACTTTTGATCTTTAAATTATAAATAAAACCAGACCAGAATCCTGATTGACCAGAATCCTGATTGAAGTCTGCTTCATAACTATAACTCATAACTAAAAAATTGCACTATTTGCCTTCAAACCATTTAAAGGACGAGATGTCATTAATAATCTAGCATGCAACCACATCTACCCCATGATTGCATAATAAGTTGGGTTAACGCAAATAAAAATTGTCCAATATGTAAAGTAACATATCTTTAATTTTATCATTCCAAATAATAATAAAATTATCCCTTTCTGATTCACAATACAACATTAATCATAAAATTTAACAAGTTACCCAACAAATAAACTACACATAAATGTTTCTAAACCAAAAACCGTAACCCAATCAATCCCCTAGTAGATATAAAAAGTAGTAGTTGTTACATTACTATCTAAAAAACATTCTTACAAATCTCTTGAGCTGGTAGAAACAAATATATGAAATACAACTAAACGTAAAACATATATCTGTTATAGTTTGGAACGTGAATTTTCAATATGAGGTTGTGATGATTAATTTTGAAGTTGTTCAACGGCCAAAAAAAAATAATATATAGTGTTGTCATTCTTTGTCACTTGGCTTGGCTTTAGTAGCTTTTGTATATCTTTGTTCATCTGAGTCTGCTCATCATGGCCTCGTGGAAGCTGCGAGGAGATCCTGTGGCAGACGGTGGTGGAGCTCTGTTGAATCTCTCGGGGCTACGGCTCCTTTCACGTTCTCTTCCTCCCCATCCATTGCTACTTCTACTATACAAAACTTCAAAGTCAATACCACATTTCTTTATAAAGTTAACAATTAATTCTTAAAAAACTGTGTTAGATTCTACCTGTTGTCACGCGAGCCGAAGCTACTTCTGCCAACCAATAACCAGAGTCGCCACCACGACCACGGCCTCCAGAAGGAGGACCCCACCGGCTGAATTTGTTCATTCCACCACCCACCACGTGAAGCCATGTCGCGGATTTGAGGAGGGACTTTCTGGTTTGCTCCTTCCAAGATCTTGATCAGATCTGAAGCATGTTTCGAGTCTTGATCACCAAAGAATGTGAATGCCTGACCAGTCGCTCCAGCTCTTCCTGTTCTTCCGATTCTATGAACATAGTCTTCCACTCCATTGGGGAAATCATAGTTTACGACCGCCCCTGCGATTTCAAATTCCATTACTTATATTAATCGTTAAGTCACAGTTTACTGAGTTGTTTAAAAGGATAGGAATTTGGACTATATATACCTGATGTCCTTGACATCCAGTCCACGTGCAGCCACATCAGTTTGCAACAAGAACCGGAGTCCTGCCACCTTCTGAATTGATTAAGAACATTGTCTCTCTCAGGCTGGGACTTGTCTCCATGTATAGCAGCAGCTCCAAATTGGCGACTTAGATTGCGTGTTAGTTGATCACACATCCTTTTGGTTGAGCAGAATATAATAACCTTTGATCCTGGTTCCTGAGACCGCAATATCTGCTCCAACCTCCTCTGTTTCTCCATTGGTGCTACCAACTTCAATATGCTGCGTCCAAAAAAGCACAACAATCAGATTGATTCTCCTGAAATGATCGGCAGAATCACTAAAATTAGGTCAACTCAAACCTGTGTGATTGACTTGTTAGCCACAAGCTCATCAACGTTGCCAATGTTGACCCTGAGCAGGGTTAACAAGCAAGTCAGCTGCAATTTTCCTGACTCCCCTTTGGCCATGTAGCTGTGTACATAAGGGTTTGACGCTTAGTTGGAATTTCTTTCACAATCTTCCTTATCTGAGGTTCAAAACCCATGTCCAACATTCTATCTGCCTCGTCTAGCACAAGATAAGAAATTTGACGCAGACTAATTCTCCTCATTTCAAGGATATCATTCAATCTCCCAGGAGTTGCAACCACAATATCTGCTCCTCTTTCTAAATCTCTCAAACTGTGGACCCTTTGGCGCTCCACCATACAAACACTGAAACAAGATACAAGACCACATATGTTATAGAGGGATACCACACAAGTCGTATATTGAAAATTTACAGGATCAGAGACTTCTACTCACAGTGCACCGAAATTCTTGATGACCTCCCAAATTTAACAGCTTCTTCTTGGATTTGTGTGGCCAGCTCTCTCGTCGGAGACAATACCAAGATGGTTGGGCCCCATTCGCGAATCATTTCGAATGCGTTGAAGATGCAAAAAGCCAGGAATCAAGTAACCCAAAGTTTTTCCCGAGCCAGTTTTAGCAATGGCTACTATGTCCCCTACCTTGCATCGCAATTGGCCATGATTGAGCTTGAATTGGAGTTGGAGCAGAGAAACCTGCACTGAGTACCTAAGAAAGCAGAAACCAGGCTGTCCTATGAGAAGAGGAACACCAAGGTTCATTCGGGCTTATGGAGTGGTGGCTCATGTCAGAAGAAGCACCATCCCCCCATTTGCAGGCGACAAAAAATTACTGATGAAACCTGCAGCAGGAGGACGCCTCTTCTTCTGTCTGGACCCCGGTGGTGAAATGAATCATCACACCATTAACAGGCCCTGCCACGAGCTTGGATTTGGGAAGCCCCTTCCCAAAAAATTTGGTCCACCATAAAGGGCACTCCAAATAATTTGCAAGGACCTCAAAGAAGTGGCACAGTGTACGACATTAGCTCCCCCCAGGAGCAAACATCGCACCTGGGAAAAAAAAAGAGAAAAGGGTGCATATGGCATAAAACTTTAACTCTAAATGTTAATCCTAAGAAGATTTTAGATTGATGGCAAAATAAGTCTAATCCTAAGAAACTGAGCTAATTTCTTAAGTCAGACACCAGCATAAAACTCAATATAGATCAGGCTTATTGGTAGATCAGCAAAAAACACAAAAATATAAAGTTTGGGGGTTCATAAGTCTTCTTAATTCACTGTAAGGATAAATTCATACCTCCCGCAGGAGCTCAGGAGGAAAACCAGTAGCTTCAAAGGACATTAGAGGTGGTGGAACTTGGCCCCCCTGAAGAAAAGGGAAAAAGAGAATTTTTAATTATTACTTGGTAAGTAGCTTGAAGAAATACAACCAATATGTATGCCTCTCTCCAAAAGAGTTGTTCTTAAGTGAGTACTGCTCGAGAGGGACATATTATATTATAATTCATATTAACTACATCAAATCAACAAGTGAAAAAGTTGTGCAACTTGGTAAGGAGAACCATGTAAGAGAGGAACAAAAGGGTTTCCCAAAAAACATGAAATTGGTCGTTGAAGGAAGTTCTTAGATACTTACACTGACAGTAATTTCATGACGGCGGGAATAGGCCTCAGGGGACAGATCATTTCCTGGAGCTGATGAAGCAGGAGGAGCTCTGGCAGATGTGGTACCATAAGCAGAATTCCCAAGTCCATTGGCAGCACCATTCGAATATGGAGCTCCACCTCTGCCACCCTATAAAAAGATGAAAAAATTAGAAGATAAGTAAATTAACAGAGGAATAAGATATTAAAAAACTTCACTAACCAATATCTATATATTGCTAAAGAAAGGGTTGTGAAGCCAATAACAAGTATAAATGACAGAATTGGTCAGTACCTCGCTAAACCTCGACCCAGAGTCAACCTTAGGCCCATGTTCACTGTCTCTACTGTACTTATTATCATCATCCTTGCGAGGAGCATAGCCAGCGCCATTTGTTCCGGACGGAGTTTGTTGGACCTGAACGGAAGAGCTTACAGATACTGCAGAAAACTTGGGAGGTAGAGAGGCAGTTGGTTTCTCGTACTGAGTAACATTGGTCTCTGGATTCCAATAGTACAAGTAGCCAGTTCTATCATCGACGAGGCCCTTCCAAGGCTTGGGGAGAGAATGATCCTCAGGTGCATAACGGACAGCAGAAGGAGCAGTAGCGGTAGCAGCCATACCAAGCAAACCAATAGACAGTTCTGCAGATGAAATATGTAAAAGAGATAATATATTAGGTAAACTTGAAACAACACAAAAAAAATCACAAACATGAAAACAAGCCTGGTGGACACTGAAATGATCTTCCAAGGAGCAAAGTAGAAAAAAATCACGAAGCCTAAGATTCATTTTCATCCACTAAGGCATGTGACTATGTTCATGTTCAATTGGAATCCGTTTCGTGAAATTCAACGAGTAAATCATCCAATATACAATTTCATAGATCTGAATACAAGTAAAAAACAAAAAAAACCTAACAAGTAAAAGCCACGGATTCGATCTGACATCCTAAGTAAACACGAACAAACCAAGAGGATTGAAGGATAGAAAAGCTCGAATTACAAAAAACAGAAAACGAGACGGAGAATCAAGCAAGGATTCACTGCGACGAGAAAATATATGTACAGATAGATAAACGCGTACCTGATAAGAAGTAGAGAGATAGATGAGGAGTTCAAAGAGGAAAATGAAGAGAAGATAGTCGGGTCAAATCCTCTGAAAATCGATCGAGCTTTGAGATTCCTTTACTTTTCTTCTCTCTTGATTTTCCGCTTAAGAATTCTCTCTCTATAAATCTACGCCACAAGAATGAAAGCGTAGAGAAAAGAGAGAGAGAGACAAAGGAATGCGCAACGCACTGTCGTCCCGTTAGGTTTATAAAAACAAAAATATCTGTGTACATACATGAGCCGCCTCCTTCTCTTTTGGGCCTTTTGGGCCTTATGTTTTTTTATTTCAAGGCCCATTCTACAACCAGATATATCTTTGTTTATAATTAATTCTTTTCTAGTATAATTTGCAAGTGTATATAGTCTCACACTCTTACTGTCTAAGATTTTCTTTTGGATGTATATATTTCTGTTTTTTAGTAATGAAAAACAAACACAAATTCCTCTAAATGATGTAAAACGACATGAGTGAACAAAAAAAATCTAATATTATTTCCATACAAACTAAGAGGTTTTTGGGTTTGGTTTGACTTTGATTCTCTTGGCTCTAGTGTACAAGTAAACTCCAGCAAGTGCAGTCGCAGTACCTGTTTTAAGACAACAGATCATTGAGAAGACTTATGTTAATTATAGTTTGATGAAGTATAACAACAAAATATAATTATGTTGTTACCTAAAGAATTAAGAGGAGAAATTGGGGTTCGGAAGAAAAGGATGGATGATGTTATAACCACTACACGCTTCACGCAATTCCCTACAGAGTGTGTCACTGGTGACACCATCTCTAAGATCATATACGATACATAAACCGGGATTGTAAATTGAAACTCGGTTAAATTCATGCTGATTGGTTAAGGCTGATCATTTTTTAACCAATAGATGGACAAACCTGTTGGTAGTTATGCAAGCAAACACCAGCTAGCAGAGACATGAAGCAAAACTCTTTCACAGACAGACCTTGGCTTGTCTGTCAAGTAAATCACATTAGATTTTTATCTGTTTGTCTATTTTTATACTTTAAAATCCAAATCGGTTAATGTTACCACTTACAGCTATTTGGAATTGTGAAGGAGTAAGCTTAAACCCATCTATGAGGATTGCTATGGGAACCAGTAAGATGAAGGAGATAATGGTTACTACAGAGAAAAGGTTGATGTTGTCCAAAGCTTCCTGTTTCAACAGCAGCATTGCTATTATACTGGTTTCAAGAGAAACAAACTTTGTTTCTTAGAGAGGATAAATGACTCCAGTTTCATTTACCTTTCCAACCATGAATTTTTTACTGAGAACATTGCGTGATTGGTTCGTTATATTAGATGCCATTGCACTGCAGAAACCAATCCTGGTTCATTTTGAGAACATGAAATCAAATTAATAAAAAAGTTCATCAAAAGTTTATCAAGAAGATTATACTTAGATATGTTAGCTCCCGAGAGATGAAATCAATACACTTAACAGAGAAATGAAGAGAATCGAAAAGAATGTGACACAGAGACGAAGATGAACTTCTGAGTTTAATCAATTTGAGCCACCATCTCGAGCAAGAATCCGGTAGTCAATCGATTAGAGCTTTGCTCTGTAATGCTTGATCATCACGCTCGCAATGACAAGCCGTTGATGTGAGCTTCAAGAAGACGAAGACCAAGTTTATCGAAGCTCAAAGAAAGAAGATCAAGATGATTAAGAAGCTTTCAAGAACTGATGCTTTTCACTCTCTCTCGACTTCATCTCTGCTTTTTATTTATAAACCTTCATGTCTCATCTTAATGAAGAAGAAATTGAATGCAGGAGATTATGGATCCATTAGTGTTGGGCTTCTTAAAACGAACTTAAGCCCAACTATTTTGTAATCAAATATATCCAACAAGACATTGGTCAATACCAATTAAAAGAAGGTTCTGTGAAAGATGCTAAAACGACTCCAGCTACGATTGGTAACAAAGAACAAACAATCCACAAACTCGGCCACTGACATCAATCAAAAATATGTCTGGAAATATGACTTGATCTTGTGTAATTTAGTTTTGTCTCCAGTAGCAAATAAAACGACTAACAACTTAATTAAGATCACTTTTTCTTTGTTTTGCATACCTCACCGAGCAAGAGAACAGATAACAAAACGGTAAAGAAAGGCTTCATTGCTTTGATAGTGTGGGTGAAAGAGACGTGTACTCTTCCCAACCTTACGTTTGTTAACAAGTTACCTAACGTGTGAGCTGCTGCTAGTTTTATGATTTCTGTAAACTGGAAGAAATCAGACTGTAAATAGTTGGATCTTTAAGTTTTTATGGGGTTTCCTCAGAAATAATATTGATTTACCTGAGAAGGAACAAATTTTGGGAGTTGATGGAGTTTGAAGAGCCACATAATGGCAATCATCAACGTTCCACAACCTAATTGAAATGCTGTTACAGTAGCTGGATATGGAAAACCCCTAAGTACCTAGACGAGCAAATACAATGAAAAATCGAAATCCAGTTGTTTCATTCGTATCTCTGTAAAAAGTGAAGCAGAGAAAGGAACCTGTTTGTTGAAATTGTTGTAGTAGATATTGAGCAGATACCAAACTCCAAACATGCCTCCTAGCTTCAAGCCTCTGACCAAATTTCCAGATTCAGAATCTTCTCTTTCCACGTTCTCTGGAACTGTAGCCGACTTGAGCTTGAATCCATTATATCTAAGTATTAAAGTAAGCATAAGCCTTCAAAGGCTTGACAAAGAAGTAATGATAACTTGTGGAAGAAGTTAAAGGCAACTCTTCTCTTTTCCTTGTGACTGTTGGAGGGAGGAAGCTTCAAGAAGGAGTAAAATTCACATGTCTCTCTTGAGACATGTGAGGAAGGAGCAGTTGGAGCCTAGGGAAAGGTTTGGAGCCGTTGGAGCCTCAAAGAGGAAAGAAGATTCAACTCCTTTCACTAAAGCTTCATTCCATTTTTAGCTAAGTCTACTTTTGAGTCTTACAAAGACATTATAGAGTATCCAACATTTCCTTGTACAGAGGGTTGTGTATATATAGGAGTATAATGTGTATGAAATATTCAAGCAAGAGAGAAAGAAAACTCTTCTTCACATTCTACACTTTCTCCACTCTTCTCTCATTCTCGGTTTTCCTCTTCTTAATCTCTTAATCTTGTTCATCAATTTTCTTTAATCTCTATAATCTTTTTATTCAAAATCTCACATGGTATCTTGTTCCATTGTTGTGTTCTTGAAGATTTATTTGGACCATTGGGTAAAAGAGTGAGTCTCGGGAAAATCATGGAACAATGGAAATTCATTGGGGCTAATGTGGTTCTCAAAGGAGTTAACTATCTCTTATGGTCAAGAACCATCACTAGTGTGTTGAAAAGCCGAGGGCTTTGGGCTCATATTGAAGGAGCTCCAAAGAAGGCGGTTTCGGTTACTTTGAAGGCAAAGGAAAATGAGGGTGAATTGAGGGCCGAAGTCACGGATGAGGAAGATGAGGCAAAATAGTATCAATATGGCCAAGTTGCTCTAGTCATTATCCAAATCTCACTTGATCCATCCATTCATGAAGCTTATTCTCATTGTGAGAATGCGAAAGAATTATGGGATTCTTTAAAACGAGTCTATGGAAATCTCTCCAACATCAGTTGAGTCTATGAGGTTAAGAAGGCCATTAACAACCTCAAGCAAGATGGTATGGAATTTATTACATGGTTTGGGAAGTATAGATCTTTTTGGGCCGAGCTTGAGATGCTTAGACCATTTACCGTAGATCCTTCAATTTTACATGAAAGACTTGAGCAAGACAAGGTATTTGAGATGTTAATGAACTTGAATTCAGTCTATGGTGACTTTATTAGTCACCTCCTAAGGCAAGATAAGCTCCCTACCTTGGATGAAACTTGCGGTCAAGTCCAAAGGGAACAAGGGTCTAGAAACCTTCTCGGGGAAAAAGGAGAACTTGTAATGGGAAACAAGGCTTCTTACCAACAGGATGAGAGGAAGACATTTGTGTGTGACCACTGCAAACGTAAGGGACACACCAAGAACCGCTGCTGGACCCTCCATCCACATCTAAAGCCAAACCGAGGCAAAAAGGCTAATACAAATATGGCAAATGAAGACATAAGCCAAGGCTCAACAAGGGTGGTTGTTCATGAGGAATTTGTGAAGCGGTCAGACCTTGAAGAACTCATAAAAACCATTAACCAACTCAAGAAATCCGGTAACTCTTTATTTGTGTCCAAAATTTCAAAACTGTTGGTAATCGATTCGAGTGCAACTCATCACATGATTAGTAATATTAATTTACTTAAAAATGTGAAACCAACTCTAGGTTGTGTAAATGCTACGGATGGAAAAAGAGTACCTATTAGAGGCCTAGGTAAACTTAAAATATTTGACAAGAAGTCTAAAGCATTTTATATGCCAAGTTTTAAATCAAATTTACTTAGTGTGCATAAAACCGTTTGTGATTTAAATTGTAAAGCTATTTTCAATTCTAACTCGGTTCAATTTCAGGATATTAAAAGTGGAAGGATAGTTGGAAATGGAGTTAGCAAGGATGTATTATACTTGCTAAATGAAGCCGAGAATAGTCCAAATTTATCTTTAAATTCATGTTTATCTAGTTCGGTAATACCAAGTACTCTAAGTAGTGATGAGTTGTGGCATGCTAGACGAGGTCATCCACACACTAGGGCATTGAATATTTTACTTCCTAAGGTTATGTTTAAAACTGATTCGTGTGAAACATGTATACTTGGAAAACATTGTCGATCGGTGTTTCCAAAGTCTACTACTTTTTATGAAAATTGCTTTGATTTAATCCATTCGGATGTTTGGTCCTCACCTTGTGTCTCTAGAGATAATCATAAATATTTTATCACATTTATTGATGAAAAATCCAAATATACTTGGGTCACTCTAATGTCAAGTAAAGACAAAGTTTTTGAAGCCTTCACTAATTTTCAAACTTATGTGTTTAATCAATATATTGCTAAGGTGAAAATACTAAGGAATGACAATGGAGGAGAATACACTAGTCATGAGTTTAAAACCTACCTTTCCAAACACGGAATCATTCATCAAACCACATGTCCTTACACTCCACAACAAAATTGCGTGGCCGAAAGGAAAAATCAACATCTCATGGAAGTGGCTAGGTCTATGATGTTCCACAACAATGTTCCTAAAAGATTCTGGAGTGATGCAGTAACCTCGGCATGCTATCTTATCAACCCAACACCAACAAAAGTGCTCAATGACAAAATGCTGTTTGAGGTACTAACGAGATCTAAACCAACTATTGATCACTTAAGAGTTTTTGGGTGTGTGTGTTTTGTCTTTATACCAGGGGAACAAAGGACCAAGTTAGAGGCAAAGAGCATCAAAGGAATGTTTATAGGCTACTCAATTAGTCAAAAAGGGTATAAATGATATATCCCGGAGACACGAAAGGTTGTGGTTTCACGAGATGTCCGATTTATGGAAAGCACATGATTCTATGAGAAACAAGAGTGGTCAGCCATCCAAGACATAGCTCATAATGATATGGATAGAGCCAAGTGTCTCCAACAAATTCTCGAAAAACTCGACATTGGACCAAGTAAGGCGGGCGCTACCAGGAGGGAGGCAGCGCCCAGCCCAGCAGATGCAACTCGCGACGGGAGCACTCCCGTGATCGAGACACATGCCACGCCCCGAACGGAGGACACGACCAGCCAAACTCCCCGATTGGAGGACGCGACCAGCCCAACTCCCCGATCGGAGGACGTGCCTAGCCGGACTCCCCGATCGGAGGACGTGCCTAGCCGGACTCCTCGAACCAAAGACGTGCCCAGCCTGCTACCTTCGCCCAAGCCGCAAGACATGCCATGATCTGCGCCAAAGGAGCCGCATGGCGCGACCCGAACAGAGACGCTGGACGCGCCCTCCCCAGTCACGACCACGGATGGGTCCGAGGGTGCTTCCGGGGGCTCCTCCACCGAGATGTTCGATGCTGGTTCGGGACTCCACCACATTGAGGAACACCTAACACCTTCAGCTGGTCCTAGACGAAGCACTAAGACTCGTACACATTCCATCCGTCTCAATTCCAAACTATATTTCAACAACATTGCCGAAGGTCACCCATAACCTGTCATGTGTAACCTTGCCACACTTCCAATCGACCATCAAGCCTTCTTATCCAAGATCACGACTGACTTTGTACCTCACACCTATGAAGAGGCCAAAGCACACAAGGTATGGCGAGACTCGGTCCAAAACGAGCATGATGCAATGGTTCACAATCACACTTGGGATGAATCCGAACTTCCACTTGGCAAGAAGGTGGTCTCATCAAGATGGATCCTTACAATAAAATACCATAGTGATGGCTCCATTGATCGACACAAATCACGTCTAGTTGCTCGCGAATTCACTCAAACATACGGCATGGATTATCATGATACATTTGCTCTGGTAGCAAAACTTCATACGATACGTGTTGTGTTATCCTTTGCAACTAACCTCAATTGGTCTTTGTGGAAAATGGATGTCAGGAATGCCTTTCTACAAGGAGAGCTTGACGATGAAGTCTACATGCATCCTCCTCCCGGTTTGGAACATATTGTTCGCCGCGGTAATGTTTTGCGTCTCCGAAAGGCTATCTATGGCCTCAAGCAATCACCTAGGGCTTGGTACCACAAACTAAGCCATACATTGCGTGATCATGGCTTCCAAAAGTCTGAGGCCGATCATACACTCTTCACACAAAAAGGAACGGATGAAATCGTGGTTTTCCTTGTGTATGTGGATGATCTTATCATCACTGGGAACAACATCACTGGTATTAGAGGTATTAAATCTCATCTCCATTATGGTTTTGATATTAAGGACTTAGGGGAGATGAAATATTTCCTTGGGATTGAAGTATATGCCGCTCTTTGGATAGTCTTTATCTATCACAACGGAAATATACACTTGATCTTTTGAATGAGTGTGATATAGGTTCAAGGAAAGCTTCCACTCCTCTTGAAGATGCCTACTAAACAACGTGCAAGGGGGAGAAAGATGAGGAGTTTTTTGAAGATATACACAAATATCAGAAAATGGTTGGTAAACTTATCTATCTCACCATTACAAGACCGGACATATGATTTGCGGTCAACTAAATAAGCCAACACATGCAAACTCCAAGACAACGACATTGGGATATGGTTGATCGAATTCTCCGATACCTCAAAGGCACATCCAATTATGGTATTTGGATGGGAAGGAACGAGGATACAACACTTGTAGGATATTGTGATGCGGATTGGGCCGGAGACAAACAAGATCGGAAATCTATCACCAGGTATTGCATGTTCCTTGGAGGCAATATAGTAACTTGGAAGAGCAAAAAGCAAAAGGTGATATCATGTTCAAGTGCGAAAGCCGAAAATAGAGCAATGAGGAAACTCACAGATGAACTTATATGGTTAAAAGCATTGCTTAAAGATTTGGGAGTAGAATCACAAGACCCAATCACGATGCATTGTGATAACCAAGCCGCCATCCATATTGCATCAAATCCGGTATTTCATAAGAGGACTAAGCACATCGAAGTGGATTGTCACAATGGTAGGGAAAAGATTGAGCAAGGTGTGATTTTACCTTGCTTCATTCCATTTTTATCTAAGTCTACTTTTGAGTCTTACAAAGACATTGTAGAGTGTCCAACATTTCCTTGTATAGAGGTCCTAGAGTTGTGTATATATAGGAGTATAATGTGTTTACAATATTCAAGCAAGAGAGAAAGAAAACTCTTCTTCACATTCTACACTCTCTCCACTCTTCTCTCATTCTCGGTTTTCCTCTTCTTAATCTCTTAATCTTCTTCATCAATTTTCTATAATCTCTACAATCTTTTTATTCAAAATCTCACACTAAGGTGGTTACATCTCCAAGGATAACTGTTAGAAAAAAGTAAAGCTTTGCTTCTTCTGCTCAATGTTGATTATGGACTTGATTTAGCAACGAGCAATGGAGATGGAATTCTCAAATATGGAGTTACAAATGTAAGACCGGACATTACTTTTGCAGATTATGTAATCAGATGCTCCAACAATCTAGACGAATCTTGTAGCATTTGTTATGATGTTCACAAGTACACCACAACTCCTAACTTCTTTATCTTCTTCCTCTGTTTGGTAAGAGTATGATAAATGACTTGTCTCCTCTTTACCATATAAGAAGTTTGACTTTTTGGTATCTTACTTCTTCTTTATATCATCGTTCCATTAAACAAGCTTTAAGATTAATCGAATAAAAACAGCACAAAACACATTCAGAATGTATTAGACACCATGCAAGGTTGTGAAAAATTCAAAACATGATTTCTTTATTCAGTAGTCTCCAGTATAATTTTGGGAAACCTTAAGGACGAAGCGGCGGCGATTGCGACAATATCCGCCTGACGAACGTGAGGAGGGCTAACACCCTAGTACGCCGGTGGTTCTAGGGTATCAGACGCCGGAAGAGAAGGGCTGTTCTGTGGGATTATCGGGGATCCTCTCTTTCACCTTTCAAAGCGCTCTCAGATAAGTTTGTGCTTTTCGTTTTTATTAATCGTATCTCTTCATAATGGGATTAGTTTTAGTTGATCTTGGGGTCGAATAGAGTATATGGAAATTTCAAGATTGACTCGCAATCCCAATTCCACAGGATATGGGATTAGGGTTAGATCCGAGGTATTGGAAATTCTAGTTCTCTCAATTCGATGGTTAATTTACCATCTTCCTAAGAGGAATGAAATTGAGTATTATGATAATATTATCTTCATAACTCTCATTTTTGTCGTGATCCAGAGGGGGAAATTAAGAACACGGATTGCATTAAGGTTCCGAGTTCTGGGTTCAGAGCTGCAATCTCGACAATTTGACTACCACTTCCTCGGTGTATATGTTAAGCTCGACTATTTCCATGGAGAGTGTACACTCTTCTTGTTTGAAACTGAATTGAATGATTGTTCATTGGTAATATCGGTATTAACGATAGTTATAAGGGGACATGCGAGAATCATAGTCAAGAAAACATTTGATGTACTTGAGCCTTTGTGGTTAAAACTCGGGTATAAGTTAGTAATGGATAGGGTTCAGAATGATATGTTTTTACTCTGGAAAGAGGTTAAGGACATGGCTAAACTAAGTTTGTTATACTATATGGTTCCAGGTACACTTATGTTATTCGAAAGGGCTCATCTATGTTCCAACCAAACCATAGTCCACAAGAAATCAAGGGGATGCAGAGGAAGATCATGGCTTATCTTAAAGCTGGGACATCCCTGGCTTTTATTAGAATATGGAAGGATCCTTGGATCTCAGCCTCGGTTCCTCGTCCGGCCAAGCCATCGAGCCCAACTTTATTCCCTGACATGACAAGGGACCAATTTATTGATTACAACACAAATACATGGAAAGAAATCCTAGTAAAGCAATAGTTTACTCCTGCGGACTCCCAACTAATATTAGGCCTACCTATATCCTGAATACAGAGACCAGATTATTGAGGATGGTACTATAATAGGACGGGGAGATACACCGTTAAATCAGGATACCAAATTGAAGAAAATAATAAGATCATAATCCACCGACGTATTGGACCAGATTTCCAAAGCCTCATATCGAGAATCTGGAAGGTGGATTGTCCATCGAAGATAAAACATTTTATATGGCAGATTGCCACAGGGTGTGTGGCAGTAAAAAAATAATATATTCAATCGTGGTATTAAATGTGACACAAGATGTACTAGATGTGGATCAGATCAGGAAACGATCAATCACGCCATATTCGAATGTCCTCCAGCACTCCAAACATGGGATTTATCGACGATCCTGTCAGCGCCAACACAATTCTCGATCGGTTCAATCTGGCACAACTTGGATTACTTATTTTGCCGAATATCGGACAATGAGGATACTATACTCTATCCATGGATGATCTGGCATATTTGGAAGGCGAGAAACGATCACTGTTTTTCAAACAGGGATTCTGATCCCCGAAATATTTTACTTCATGCAAAAGTGGATTACCAGGAATGGGTAGCGGCACGAAGTAACTGTAAGGGTAACAATTCGGTAATAAAAGAATGTCGTTCCCTGAAAAAGTCTCCTTTGGCTTTTCCCTCCACATCTAATTTTAATTTCACGGGATATAAATGTTTTGTGGATGCTTCCTGGAAGAATACAGACTGTAAAACCGGCTAGGGTTGGTTTTGTTTTCCGGATTCGGTGGAAGGAGAATGTATGGGGGCCCGCGGAGTACACAGAAGTCTATCTGCCCTTCACTCAGAGATATAAGCAGTTCTTTGGGCGATGGAATCACTAGTGGCGATTAAAATTATGGAGGTGGAGGTAATGACATATTCTGAGATGGTTTTGAAGATTCTAAATCAACCTCAGGAATGGCCAGCTTTTTTGCCCTATCACAAGGAGTTTGCTAGGCTAAGTTCGTTGTTCTCTTTGTTCTCTCTTTCTGTTATTTCTCGAAAATTGATTCACAAAGCTGACTCTCTTGCCCGCAGTGCTCGAGAGCATGCTGTGGGCCCTTTGTATTCTTCACACTCTTCGTAATTTATAAGATCTTGCTATTAGACACACATTACTGAGACCACTAATCACCATTAGTCAATTTAAACTGAGACGTGTTCATAAAGACACTGATTCTGTTTATGTAAATCATGTTTGAAAAATGACAATTAGAAAGTGAAGTAAATGATTTGACATATAGTTTCATTCAGATATTACATACGAACATGACAATTTACCGACCACAAAATAACAATTTCTGTATTGTATATGAACTGTCAGGGAAAATGTATGGATGTTAACGAAGCGAGTTTAAACATATGGATGGTGTAAGCACCTATGCGCTGGTGCCAATCTATTTAAGATTCAAAACAATATGGTCCCAATATATCTTTGATCAATATACTAACATTTGTTTTCATTTATCGATTCAAAATACCAATAGTTATATATAAGCCAAATTTGTACAATGGTTTGGGCTTTTTAGAGAGAGCCCATGAACTGTACCTAGACTTGGCCTACTGTTCTTTTTGTAATTGGAAGTTGTGTTAAAATCAAATGCCAACCAGGATGATCTTTTATAAATTAATAATGTTAGTATTCACTAAAATCAACTTTTTAATAATTTATAGATATTATATATTATCAATATATTAATTAAATAAAAAATTTAATTTAAAACAATAAAATTATACTATTTTATAGAAATTACTAATAAAATATTAATTTAAGAAAATTATATTGTATATGTTTTTTAAACTCACTAATTACACAGTTTTGTGAATTAAGAAAGTGTCTATGGACCATGCAATGGGAACATCCGTTTAGCCCCAGTTTAAATAGTGTTGTGGTGGGTGTGTAAAAAAGGATTGACAAACGCACTTAATGGAACATTAAATGTGTTTTGTCTCCAATTTTTGTACCTTGTTACCACGTAAGATACCTAGTAACGAATATGTTACTATGTAATACGTAAGGTGCTAACGAATATATTATATATAGGCTATGAAATAAATAGTAATAACGAATATGTTACCTGTTAACACAATTTGTACACAGTAATAGACGAGTTAGACGGTATATATGGTAAGGTACAAATTATAGGGTACCCATTAACAAATAAGTTATCATATAACAAAACGGTTACATGTTACAACAATCAGAAAACCAAACATGAAACCATACCATGGAGGTTAACATAAAAATATAGATAGTATTGACAACGAATTACACAATATGTTAGTCGGTAACATTAGGAGTATCATATACAAACAAGTTTAGCAATTACCAAGTTAGATAATGTTGTACAACCAAATGTATCGATTACGAAGTCACACATTAGAGTTTGTTATCGATCACATATTACATAAACAGGTTACCCGATAATACTAGGCGTATCATATACAAACAAATTTATTGACTACTAAGTCACATACGAGTCAAACGACATAAAACCAGCTACTATAGAACCGAAAATCAGAGACGAAATCGCCTCCTACGGATAAATCTGAAAATAGAAGATCAAAGAAGATAGTGACGTAACATGTGGAGGCGAAAGCGTGTTCTTTGGCCAAACCCCATTATTGAATTATCCAAATCAAAGTCCAATATGAAACCTTCTAATTTGTAGCCCATCCATTAAAATCAGGTTGACCTGATTGGATCCACCGTCTACAATCACCAAGCATCAGACTCCACCACCAACATCCGCCATTAGATTTCTCCTTTGAATCCTCCACCTCACAATCTCGCGTTCTGTAATGATAATCCCATCGTTGGGTGATCAATGACGATCCATGATTTTTTGAAGGGAGATAATAAAACTTTGATCTTGTAAAGCTGTAAGTATTGAGAGAAAGAGGAAGAATCAAAAATTTAATTTCAAATGAAAAACCAGTAGAGAAATTGAAAAGAAAGAGAATTGAGATGAGTTGAATATGAGAGAGAAATTGGTTGGAGGAAGAAGAAGGTTCGTGGTTCGTGAGAGAAATGAAAGGAGAAAAAACCAAAATTGGAAAAAATAAATATAAGGGTTCGAAACAGTAAAACCATATTGAATCATTAATTATGTCAGATTTTGTGTGTATACACTAAAATTACTCTTAATAAGTCTGAGTGATCCTTCATTCCTTCTATTTCAAAATTATTAAGAAAATTAAATTTATATTGCTGTTTTTTTATGGACAGCATTAAGCTTTTAAAAATTGGTTATAATAAGTTTTTCTTTGGGATTGGTTACTAGAAATATAGTTATATAATTTATGTTTTTTTGTCAACGTTTAATTATATTGGGTCACAACTGGCCGGCCCAATAACCAAATTCTTACATAATGTAGACGGAAAGATTCGATTCCAAGTTGTGCAAATGAGCTGGCTTACATGAACTTACCGTATGCCACTAGAGTAAAAACCATTTTGCTTATATAATTTATGTTTTTTTTTTGTCAACCTTATATAATTTATGTTTAGAATTGTTAAACATTTATTTCTTTGAAATTCAAGAAGAATTAAGGAAAAAAGTGAATGCGACGTGGCAGTATCCGAGCTAATGCTGTTATTGAGAATTGGAAAACCTACAAATACGAGCCTCCTCCTTCTTCTTCTTTTTTCTTCTTCTTCTTCTTCGTCAAGCTCTCTGACTCATAACCCAAAATTCTGAGAATCAAAGCCATATTCAAGGATACCAAGGTCAGCATTTTTAACTGCACCATCTTTCTCGATCTCGGTCTTTCTCTCTCCTTCGTGTTCGCCTTTTGATTTATTTCTCTTTCGTCTACATTTGAGCTACTTTTCTTGATTTTATCGTCACGTTGGTGTCGTGTTATTAAATCATCTCGGATTTGATTGGTTTGCTTGATTTTTCACGAAACGCGTAGAGTTCGGTGGAAGTTGTTGATATCGGAAGCCGATCGCTGAGGTTTTACTACGTCGCAATCCGTACGATTTTCTAAGATTCGATCAAACGTAAGCTTGAATCTTTCCCTTTTTGTTTTGTTCGAATCTGATAAAACCGTGTTTGGTTCTCTTGGATTTTTATATTTCTTTAGTCTTCTCGATTTCCCCCTTTTGCGGAATTGATTCCCATTTTTGCTATTATTTTACCTATTGATTTGTCCGCATATTCTTATTCTCCCATTTTTGTATACTCGTTGCGTCATTATCATGAAATTTGTTTGGTAAACGGTTGGTGTTCTTATAAATTCTTGATAGATTTGCATCTGGAGTTTTGGTTGCTGGTGTAGTTAGAGTGAAGGGGATAGATAGTAGAAAAGGAATCGATTCTTGAAGAGAGTTACGAGTGAGGTGAAAATCAAAAGGGATGCCTTTGAATTTAGGCAACGATGGCGATGGATCTTCCCGGATTATTTTGACTGAGCCTCGCGGATCAACTGTTGAGGTTTGTTAGCTCCTTCATCTTCTTTAACTTAAGTTCCTCTCAGAGTGGTTTCATAGAATCATCTGCTTAAAGAAACTACATTTTTGTAATTAGTAGTTTGAGCATGTTACTATTTAGAAGGAGATGTTATATTCAAGGAGTATGGAATGATAGATTAGTCAAGCGAATTTGTGGGTTGTGTTTGGCTTCATTGGTTATTGTCATGATAAGAGAAACCTCTGTGAGGGGTTTTAGAGTTACATATTCTCATCTTGAAATCTTTCAGGTGCTTCTTTTTGGAGGACAAGTGATTTCTTGGAAAAATGAAAGGAGGGAAGAACTGCTTTTTATGAGCAGCAAGGTATGTAGTAATCTCTCAGCTCTGATAGGGTTACTCAATTAACTCAAACCCACATGGACCGTAAGATCTGTGGCCTCAGTTCCGAACTGTTGCTTTATAGCTTTTCATTTCTGCCCCAAATATAATATGTTGATAGAGATGAATCCATGTTCCTTGACATTTCCTTTCCGTTCAGTATCCTGTGGCATTATTTAGAAACCTGAGTGTAGATAGACAAGTTATTGCCCATTGAAGAGTGAAGCAGGATGTTTTAAAATGTCTTTTATTTGGTGTGTCTCATTTAGGCTCAGTATAAGCCACCCAAGGCGATCAGAGGAGGAATACCTATTTGCTTTCCACAGGTTTGGCATCTCAGATTACTTGATATAGTTAAATACCTGTATTGTCTTACTGCCATTTAAGCATACTGTTTCATATCTGCAGTTCGGAAACTTTGGTGGACTTGAGCGACATGGATTTGTCCGGAACAGATTCTGGTCATATGATGAAGATCCTTCGCCTCTGCCTCCAGCTAGCAAACAATCATCAGTTGATCTGATATTGAAGTCTACAGAAGATGACCTCAAGACCTGGCCGCACAGGTGTGTTTTAAGTTAGACTCTGATCTGTGCTTCGGATGTTTAGTCTGTGCTTCCTTATTATCTCATTTCTTGCCTAAATTCATACTCCCTCGGTCCTATTGGTACAGCTTTGAACTCCGTGTTCGCATTTCTATCAGCCCTGGAAAACTTACTTTGATCCCTCGTGTGAGGAACATTGACTCAAAGGCATTCTCCTTTATGTTTGCCCTGCGAAATTACTTATATGTATCTGACATAAGGTGTGCATTTCATATTTCTTCCCATCTGATTTTGTCTAGTTAGATTGCTTCCTTTCTGTTTATGATAATTCATGTGAGTATGGAATATATTTGCAGTGAAGTACGGGTGGAGGGTTTGGAGACGCTGGATTATCTAGACAACTTGATGGGTAAAGACAGATTCACCGAGCAAGCAGACGCAATTACCTTTGACGGTGAGGTGAGTAATGTCAGCCATAGTTTTTCCCCCTTAAACTTTTCAGATGTAGAAACCCCCAAGATTGATATAGAGTCAGTGCCATGCAGATCGATAGAGTGTACATAAGCACACCAACGAAGATTGCAGTCATAGATCATGAGCGAAAGAGAACCATCGAGTTGCGAAAGGAAGGCATGCCCAATGCAGGTATAAATACCATATCACCTTCATAACTTTTCTGAATAAATCTACTGAGTGTTGGTTCCTAATGGATTGAGTTGGAAATAAGCAGTTGTGTGGAACCCTTGGGACAAAAAGGCAAAGAGCATAGCGGATTTGGGAGATGAAGATTACAAAACAATGCTTTGTGTAGATTCTGGAACTATAGAACCTCTGGTTTTGTTAAAGCCTGGTGAAGAGTGGAAAGGCAGACAAGAACTCTCTATCGTCTCATCCAGTTACTGCAGCGGACAGCTTGATCCACGCAAGGTTCTTTACGGAGACAACTGATCCTTTTTTGGTTTTGTTTACATAGTAAAAACAATAATAAGCCATGATCTCATTATCACTACCCAGAAGAAACAACTCTTTAAGAGTGTACTAGATTCAGGTCTCGTCTTGGAAACTTGAACTTATCCTATCTCTTTGTGTTTTTGAGTGGTTCTGATTGTTGTTACACAGAGCGGTCACGGTAATATTTTGTAACGTTGACTCTGTGTTTGACCGTCAAATACTGTATCGGTTTCTTTGATTCGTGAAATATCATCACTCTCTATAAACTCTTTGTTAGTAATCACTACTTGTCGATAAACATCGCATATGAAGTTTTCATAAGATAATAAAGATAGCATAATGTTAAGTTAAGTTGACTTGTCGTCAACTTCTTGGCTCACTTTTTTAATCATCATTTATTAGTTAACATATGAGATTAGGTGTAAAATCATGTACAGTATGTGTTTTTCTCCTGGCTTGAGGACCAAGGTAGACTGGCCCTACTTGGCCCGATTTTCTAAGTTCCCAATTGCTTCGGTATCCGAACCAAATTTCTTAGTCAAGGTTATTTAACACGAGTCTTCTCCGAAGCTAAGGTTCGTCAGTTGTGTTCTTGAGAAGATTTCCTCGAAGCTTAGGCTTGGAACGTACGAGCCTCTGGTTTAGCTTACCACTTTCCCGCTTACATTGTCTCTGGGTCTTGTTTTTGTCTTTACGCGTTCACTCCACACTCCATTTTACTTAGCCCAGTGGACAAGCTCAAGTCTCTCTATATCTTTCTCTCTCTCGGCGATCTCCTTGTTTCTTTGTGGGAGTCATGGCAAGGTAAGCTTTGAAGTTTGATACCCCATTTTAAGTCCCAGATTTGTTTATATGATTGAATCGATTCTCGCAATCGCTACTCCTTCATTTCGCCAGAAAGGGACTTTTTTTTACTGGGTTCTTCTTTTCCTAGGAAGTAAAGGCGTTAAACTTTCCTTATGAGTTTGTGCTAAAAAGATTGATATATAGAAACTTAATCCGGTCTGGGCATTGTCTTTTTCTGTGTATTGCTTTCAGTTTAAATCTATGTAGGATATTTGAAAAATACTTTTCTGTTTCTGCTTGGATAGACTAATGTCTTTAATTAAAAAGAACATGGCTTGAGTTATTTTGTTGTCTCTGCGCTGTGGCTGCTAATAAACCGATTATCTTAATCTTTTGTTCTTGTCACAAATAATAGGGCGTGGATTGTTGATGGCCGAGGATTCGCAACGAAAGTGAAAAATGCGTCTGTTTCTTCAGCTTTGCAGATCAAAGACTGTGGTGCTCATATCATATGCCCTAATTGCTTTTACCGCATTGACAACAGCAATGTGAGTGAAGTTCTCTCTCCTCTCTTATCTGAAACAGACTTACTTTGCTTACACACTGACTGTTGATTTTGTTGGTTTCAGGTAATGCTTCCATGGCCTGGCCTTCCTAAAGGTGTCAAGTTTGAGCCATCTGATGAGGACATCATCGAATTTTTGGAAGCTAAATGTGGCATTGGAGGTGTAGAACCGCATGTGCTTATCGAAGAGTTTATTCGTCCACTCACTGAAGATGTTGGAATCAATTACACTCATCCTCAAAACCTTCCTGGTAAGTTGATAATGTTCTAGCATTGGATTTTCTGCAATCTACTCAATACAGGCCTCTTTAATTATGCTGATAAACTGTTGTTTTACAGTTGAAATTATATTAATATTATCTTCAATCTATGAGTCTTCTCGGGGTTAATCGATTCCTGTGAGCTTGCTATTTCAGGTGCAAACAAAGATGGAGTAAGTGTTTTCTTCTTCCACAAGACGATGCAGGCATATGGAACAGGACAGAGGAAACGCAGAGAAGATCACGCCGACATTTGTGAATGATGAACCAGTTCGCTGGCACAAGACAGGCAGAACCAAACCTGTGATGCTCAGTGGAGTCCAAAGGGGTTGTAAGAAGATCATGGTGCTCTACAAGAGCGCTAGAAAAGGATCAAAGCCTGAGAAATCAAATTGGGTTCTGCATCAATACCATCTAGGAACAGAAGGAAAAGAGATAGGAGATTATGTTGTTTCGAAGATAACATATCAGCAGCAGAAGCTTGGGGAAATTCCTGATGAAGGTGAAAGTTCTGGGGTTAGAGATAGCCCAGGAACACCAAAGACTAATACTCCAACACCACCTCTCTCTCTCTCTGCTGGAGATGAAGAATCTTTTGATGATACAAAGATGTTTGATCCATTTCTCGAGGTTGGTAACCCAAAAAAAACATTGGGAAGAAAAGAATTTTACCTTCTGTTATCTAGAGACTAAACCCTGCATTGTTTTTTATTGGTAAACCAGGGACTGGATAGCATTCCAGAAGCTGCTTTAGGGAATATGTGGTCCAAAAGGCCTCGAATGGATGAAGAATTTGTTGTGAACCTTAGTGAAGATAACTTAACATGCAATGAAAGCATTGAGGCTTCGTCTCTTTGGGGAAATCAGGTTCTTCCTAATCCTAGCCACGGAACTACAGGGGAGTTTGATGGTTTTTCTATTTCAGATCTGGAAAATGCAGATTTAGGGACTCCTCCTGATCTCCTCACTGTAAGATCCAGCTAAAAAGACCTTGTTTTACTTTTGAAAACCATTGAAACTTGTATCCTGATATCGTTTTTATGTGTTTTGCTGCAGTTGGCTTCTCAGGAGAGCTTGTTGAATTGGATTGGATGGCGTGATTAATTAATCATGCTGCTACGATGCAGAATCCTTAAAAATGGCCTTTTCTTTCTCAGAGTAAAGGTGAAGAAAGGAAAAGCTGGAATATGTATAAATATGAAAACTTTAAGTCTCCCTAACTGAAGTCATATCTCTCTCTGTCTGTGATAATTTTACTTCAGCAAGTCTTCGAACGATCAATTTTCCCTCGGATTTCCGGAAATGTTACCGGAAATAATCAGTTTCAATATCTGAATATGTATCAGAGCACTTCATTTTGTAATTCAAATAGATATTTTGACATTTGTGCTCTTGCTCTGTACTACTACTACTACTGAATTGTTATGTTATGGTGGTGAATTACTCTGTTTTGGTTGTTATTTTTGCCTGTTTTTATATTTTTCACCATATATTTTGGAGAATTTCCGTTATTAATAAGCTCCAGTGGGTCATTTGAAGAAGATGTTACCGATAAAGCTCAGTGTACCATCAAAATGAATCATTGTGAGCAAGCATTGTCCTTAGTCTCACCCTCTGTGAGCAAACGTGTATTATATTCTCTCTGTGTTTGCATCACTTACTGAGATTATATTGTCTCTTGTTGAGTTTTAATTTGAACCACATTTTGGTAGGTGTTGCAGCAAAGAAAGCACTGCGAGGCATTATCTAAAAAGCTTCAAGAAAGAATTGGACGGAACAGTAAACAAGTCACTATAGGACCATCTTTTACCCTTCAGTAAAATTCTCTTACTTAGAGGATGTCTACAAATTCCCAATCTTTCCGAGGTCATTAATTTACTATCACTCCTCTGTTTTTCAACTTCAGACACGTAAAAGAATCAAGTTATACATGTAGTAGAATCAAATTATGTTTCCTGCTGTTCTGATCATATCCGTAATATCACAAAAATTTTGACACTGTATATACGGAGAGATGATTTAGAGAAAGAGAACAAATACTATAAGTAGTCTTGAGAATACTACAAAGAAGTGATAGGTGGAGGTCCTAATCTATCAACCAGATTCTCTTTTGCAGTTCCCAGGTAATAAGTACTTATAGCTACCAGCATTTTGAATCAAGTATCTTGGGAGATGAACAGCCGAAAAAGACCGTGGTATTGGGCCTAGTTTCCCGATAATCTCCCTGAATGTGTGTTCTTCAGGAAACATATCGAAGAGATCAGTCCCTTTGCAGATAATATCTTGAATTCTTCTTGGGTTGAGATAATGTAAGAATCTAATTCGGTCTGTATGGCTATAAGCTTTCATCTTGAAGACAAAATCACTGATGTGTCTGAAACAGAAACTGCAATGCCAACCTGAATCTGACAAAAGATTGTTGCTTTGCCGGAAATGAGCATACCGAGTTTTCCGAGGCTTGTAGAGGTGAACTGAAGCTCTCCAGCTTTTGCTATCGACGTAGTACTCATATGAGTAAAGATAGTTTCTCAACTGAAGATGGAGAATGGGTGGGTATCCATCACACCATCTAAGCAGATCTATGGTATGACCACTGGGGATCTCATCTACATCCGACATTATCAAAAGATCATCTTCTTTTATACCAGAGAGTTTGATTAATTGGTCCAGTGCAAGCCTTTGGAATGATTCTTCCACAAAGGGATTTTCACCTTTCTTGAATCTTCCTCCTACACGCCCATATGACAGTCTTGGCTCAGAGAATTTGAAGTTCTTCTCTCGGTTGTCAGCAAAAGCCAAGGTCTTTGACAGTCCAGTGAAAGTGGAGTTGGATTCCAAAAGAATAAACTGTGTGATGTAAGGATCTAACTCCTTCCAACGAATCATGAGCATATCAACCTCGTTACTAAACAAGACAGCGTCATAAACTCTTCTTGGAGATTCACGGATTTTCCAGCCATGAAGATTACAGAGCAATTCCATTGAGGCGTTTTCGTGATAGTAGTGAGGAAGGATGTTAAATGGTTTAGGAGGTGATTCCCATAAAGGTCTCAAGAAATATGTGATCTTCTGACCATGTAAATAGATGCCGAAGATGGCCATTGGCAGGAGAGTGAAGACAAATATGATTGTTCTGAAATTGAGTCCTCTTAGAACACATCGAACCCCTGACATGGCCTTGCCTCCTGGAGAACCATCCTGTCAAATGTATAACAAAAGAAGAGGAGCCATTATGGAAGCCTTGTCAAGAGTTGAATTTATGAATACATGCGAGACTCTCAACTACAAAGTTGACATAACAGAGAGAAAGATTTGCATATTTCACCAACCAAAATCAGAAAGTAATCTGACCCAATAAATAATATAAGCCAGAAAATCACCTGTCCACAGATAGTATCCGTTTTCTTAGAACTAGAATAATCATCAGACATGATTATAACACAGGAAAGCTAAATACTAAGTTTTCTCGATAAATTTTTAACACAAAAGTTGGATTCTTTTTGTGTTCAGAGAAGAATCCAAAGAAAATAGTTGAATTAGAAGAAGAAAAGAAGAAGGAAAAAGAAAAGAGAGATGTGGCTGAGGAGAATCAAGTCCTAAAATTACTCTCATAGAAACGAATCATCTCCTCTCAGACTATAACGCTAATAATAGCCGTTTGGTGCTTCTTAGCTTCCAAATGTAGAATAACTAGAATTACAGTTTCATTAAAGTCTCTTAGATGTTCTTATATAGTAAAATCTCTTTGAACCAATGAAACATTTCATCCGTTAAATTTGTCCAACAGGTTTCATCTTACGGCTTTGAATTTCAAACCTAACTCTTAATCTTAGATGGTACAGGCGGAGATAGAGGCAAGACTTCCATACTGTAAGGAAGGTCGGCATGTTAAGTTAGTTGACGGGTCAAGTAAATCAACAACTCGGGTGATAACTCCCATCAGAGGTGTTAGTATGAAGAAGATGACTATACTGGGAAAAATGTCTCCACGACGCACACCTAGATCATCAAAGTCGAAAGAGGGCAAAAGGCAGAAGCAGTATACTACTTCTAAAAAAGTTTTAATTTTTTAATTTATGGTTTTAAACTTTTTTTGTTGGAATTGCCAAGATCTTGGAAATAAAGTTACTATTAGCTACTTAAGGGATAATTGGAAGTTGTTTAAACATGACATTTTATTTTTGTCATAAACAAAGAATAGTTCTCAATTTATGGAAAAAAATCCAACTTCATTTAAGATACAAATACTTAACATCTGTTGACCCAGTGGGCCTAAGTGGAGGGCTGGCTTTGTTCTATTCAGATAATTATGATATAATTATAACCTACAAAGATAAAAATATGGTAGATATAAGGCTAGATATTTTGGGGGTCCAGTCTCATATAACTTTTTATATAGGAATCCAGTTCAATCGGATCGGGCATATATCTGGGAACGGTTAATTAGACTGGGTACTTCTAGGATGGGCCCGTGGTTAATTACTGGTGACTTTAATGAGTTGTCAAGTAATCGCGAAAAACAGAGAGGAGTCCCGAGGAAGCCACACACGTTTTCGATTTCCAAAACATGATACAAGTCTATGGTTTAGTGGAATTCCAAAAAAGGGAACATTTGGTCATGGAAAGGAGTAAGGAAGAATGGCCTCGTTCGTTGTGTATTGGATTAAGCATTCGGTCATAGCGCCTGACATGATTTATTTCCAATTTCAGAAACTAAATACTTGGACATGATAAGGTTCGGATCATAGACCAATATTAAGTTGTTTTCACAACCAGGTCCATAAGTCTAAGAAGAATGCTTTTTGTTTTGACAAACACTGGATAAGTCAACCTGGGTTTAAAAACCTGGTTCAAAAAAGTTGGAAGGTGGACTGGTTTTAAGTCCATAATGCAGTAGACATAAGTGAAGCTTTTAGAGTTGAAAACGACAAAAGAGATAGTAATAATGCAGTCTTCGGTTTGAATCAAAAAGTCATATACCTGCAGAAGAATGACGGTAAAATGTATCAAATAAGAAGCAAACATTACAAAGGTGTGAAGGGTAAAAGCAAAGAAGGTAACTTTGTCTTATGGAAACACATGATACTAGGACAGTCAAAGATTATGGGGTTAGATAATGTGATTCAAGCTTTACAGATTCAGAGGTAGAGACTGAAACTGAAGATGAGTATCCTAAGACTGTAACTCCAGGCAGAGTTAAAGAAGAGAGCGAAGTTAAAGAAGCTGAATGATAAGAGAGCTAAGAACTTACTAAGTTAAAGTGTAACTGATATTGTGCTAAGGAAAGGGATTAAAGAAAAGATAGCACAAAGTATATGTATTGCTCTCGAGGGGTATCTATCGAGTAAAGTCAATGCCTCATCGTTTTGATTTGAAACATAGATTCTATAGCTTCAGAATGGAGGAAGATAAGAATCTTGATAAGAATCTTGATGTGTTCAACAAGTTAACATCTGAACTAGCAAGTCTCAGAGTTAAAATGAATGATGAAGATCAAACAGCCCATTTTGTTGAACAGTCTACCAAAGAGATTCGAAAAACTGGTGCATACTTAGAGATATAGCCTGGGGAAAACAGATTATCACAGTCGATGAAATAATAAAGTCAGCATAGTCAATCGAGTATGAACAGAAAGGAAAAGGGCTATTAAACTCAAAAGCACAAAGTGAAGGATTAGGCATAGTTCAATCTCGAGGAAGAACAGAGAAGAAAGAAAAATGGAAATCAAAACTTGT
>JAKUCM010006907.1:0-37960 GCA_023374145.1 Lepidium sativum | reverse complement strand
ATATTAAGAAGAAAATATGAAAAGATAAAAGTTGAAAGATAGATAATGAAAAGATAAAAGATGAAAAGATAGAAGATGAAGAAATAGAAGATGAAAATATAGAAGTTGGAAAAGGTAGAAGATGAAGAAATAGAAGATGAAAATATAGAAGTTGGAAAGGTAGAAGATGACTAGATAGAAAATGAAAATATTAACTGACTTGGAAGTGTGCTCTCATACCAAATGACGCGGAATCCCGAAGGAATCGTCACTCCAAGTTGTAAGGATAGTCCTTGGTCTTCAAAGAATTTGAGTAACCCCCCACCTTAGGTATATCAAACCTAAGATTGTTGTTGTTTCAACTCGCTTTCAATTAAGCAAGGTTGGTGGAACCACGGAATGTTGACTCGAGTAGCCCCCACCTTTAGTATATTAAACCAAAGATTGTTGCTATTTCGACTCGCCCCTTCACGCCAATGGCTAGGAATGGCCACACAAGTGTGATGGAAATCACTTGATAAACCAGTTTGATCCCTTGGATATGACACACCAAGAAAGATCGAAAAGTTCACAAAGAACAAAAGAGAATCACTCTCAAATTTATTGATAAAAAGTTGGATGCCCACAAATGAGAATTACATGAGTTTATAAAGAAGAGAAAGGACTCTCTAGATTCCTCTAAACTTATTGAATGTCTTAAATATGAAGAGTAAAGACTACTAAGTAAATGACAAGTAAATGTCACAATTTACTATGACTTGAATGAGAAGGACTCTTGAACTTTTGGCCTCAAAAATATCTTTTAGTCTTCCAAATTCGTCATTATTCATGGGCTGGATTTTAAGACTTGATTTAAGACTTCTCTTGGACTTGTAGAAGGCTCAAAGTGGTTTGGACTTGGCAAGTATAAAGTCCAATGGATTCCTTATGTTGTTCTTTGTCCAAAAGGCATTGAATAAATCCACAAATGCTCTCTTTGATTTATTTAGCCTGTGATCTTGTAATTGCACCGACTGGAATCTCCAAAGCTCTCTCGTGATCTTCATTGCTTAGCTCCAAGTTCTCCTTAGCTTCCTTGCTACTTTCCATGATCATATCACAGGTGGTGCAGCCTGTAGGGCAGAAGAGGTTGACGAACGTTGCAGTGGTTCGGCTCAAAAGAACAAGGCAATCGCTTCAAGATCGCTTGTTACAAAAATAAGGTCATGTCATGGCGGTCCGGCGTGTAAGCTTTTATTCGCTTCAATTATTCTTTGTTTGCCTTGTTCTCGATTGGTTGCAGCTAGATTTTGTCTAATTTGGATATAATTTCGATTTGATTTTTTATCACTGTAGAAAGGTATGAAAATGGTGTGAAATTAGATAATATGTTTATTCTAATCTAAAGTAAAATGAGTGTATTGACATCTCAATATTTGTTCTTCACTGGTCATGTTATGATGCCTCAAATTAGCGTCCAGATTAGTGTTTTAGGTTGTGAGTTTCATTTGGTGATGAAATTTTGTAATTACTCATTGAAGCTCTCTATATTTTGGCTTTAAACAAACTCTATGGAAAAGTAATGTGATTCTGAGGCTAAATATTCATGCAGAGAGAAAGATATAGATGAAGTGCTTCAGTCACATACTGTTTATTCGAATATTTTGGAAGGAGTTCTTGCCAAATCTAAGGACTTGATAAAGGCCTTCGGATCAGATGATCATACAAAAATATGCATTGATGTATGTTATGGCCTATTTAATTTCTTAGGATTTGAAGTTGTGACTTCCTTCAAATGTCTGATATGTTGCATTTTCAACTCTTGTGTTCAGATTTTGGAGAAGGGAGAGCTTCAAGTTGCTGGAAAAGAGGGAGCCCTAAAACGAAATTCAATTTCTTCAAATAACTTCAAACAGCCGCCATCATTCTCTGTCGGATAAAGAGACATCCTTGAAAGATGATCAAATAAAGTTATTGTATCCCAAATGTCAAGACCCCAATAGAGCTGAATGGAGAGCCAAAGTTAAGAACGAGTCAAAAGGTTGGGTTTTGAATGTCCATAATCTTTTTATGGTAAGATTCTTCTCTTGATGAGAATGGTTGTTTCAGCTTCATATATATTTCTCTTGATCAATCCAATCCATCTCTTAGTATTCTGATTTCTCCTTCCCAAACCAAAAATCCCACGCTGGAAAGTATTTTACGTTGTAGTTGATTTGCATATCTCAACCAGAGAACATTCTCTATGTGTCTTTGCTCTTCTTGCTTGATTCACTGTGTATCAAAACTTCACGGCCATGAGGTTTGGCGTGAAGATTAAAACACGATGGTCTGTTTTACATTAATCTGCACACTCTTAAGATTTATGCTTAGATGGTCTGTTTTACATTATCACTCATGAATCATGATTCTATTGTGAATTCTGACATATCCTTGGTCCAGCCTACGTCCATGAGTTTGGAGAGGCGGGTTCTTTTGAGGGCGTTTGGAGCAGAGCTTGTACTAACTGAACCTGCAAAATGCATGACTTGAGCAATTCAGAAGGCTGAAGAAATCTTGAAGAACACTTTCAATTCTTACATGCTACAATAGTTTGACAACTCAACCAACCCAAAGGTCTGTAATTGCTTCCCGTAATACTACACATATGACATGAGCTAGTATTATTTCTAGTTCTGAATCATAAGAAAAGAAGGTGAAAGGTTTAGTTAGGGAAATTACAAAAACTCTTTTGTATTTCCTTTTACTCGGCAATAAGAATCAATCTTTGCATTACTGTTTATTGTCTATGACATGTAGTATTGATTCAATCATCATGATAATCTATGAAACTCTCCTTATTCAACTTAGTTATTAGGTTGTAAGCTTACATTTGATCTCTTATAAAAGCAGAAGGTAATTAGCAAGCACATGTTTACATGATTACATTTTTTAGAAAAAAAAAATTAAGAACCCAAACAGGGTTATACCATTGGAACACTAAAAAAATTAAATCTAATACAAAGTTTCTAAACATATTATTTATAATTAAAAAAACAATAAAAATCCCACTTGAGTTTGTTGTTGTTAGAGATAGTCTAGCATTTCGTATCTTCGCGGCCAAAAAAGATAAAACTTTCTGTCAAGAAGTAACACACCATTTGATTTTGGTCAAAAGAAGAGGTAGGCTTTTGGGTCTAATAAATTATAATAAAGCCCAATAACCTAAAGCCCAACATAAAAAGATTAGCTTATGTAAGCATGATATTGAAACCCTAGTCTCTCTCTTGCCGTCTCTATAAATTGCTTTTCCATTAACTCCAAGTTCCTTCATCGTCGTCTCACACAGGTTCTAATCTCTATACGCCATCAATATCGATTCGTTAGGTTATCGAATTCGTTTTCTCCGATTGAGTATTTGTTTCATTGGTTCTTTTTCGTTTTTCCCAAATTTGAAATTTGATATTTTTTCAACTTTTGATTTACAAAATTCACAATTTTTGGAATAGGGTTTTTGTTGGTGATGATGATAAAACATAATCCCAGCTCTATGAGACCTTTTGTGGTCAAGGACTAGAATTATGTTCATACATTTATATCTGAACCGCAAAATTCTGATTATTTCTTTGCAAAATCTTTGTAAATCAGGGTTTTCAGTTAATTAATTTGGTTATAATTGTATAGTCAAGTTTTTTGGGTTGATATGGCTATGATGATAACATATTATCCCAGCTCATTATGAGGCCTTTTGTGGCCAAGGAAAATAACTGTTTCTATAACATTTTCTGAGCCTTTAAACCCAAAAAATAGTTAGCACTACTGATTTTGAATTGTTTTTGTTCCCTATGATGATTTATTATTGCTAATGTATATCTGAAATTTTACTGATGTTTAATTGATTTGCTGAGGGAACAATAATTTGTGTTTTTGTTTTGGAATAGTGGTTTTCAAGTTTATTGATGATAGGGAAATTCCCAGTGATGGTATTAACCATGCTAATACTGATTGTCTTGTGACTGAATCAATGTTAATTGTCTGAGGGAATTTACTAAGAACTATGTTTTGTCTCAAGAGAAGTATGTTATATGACTTCTTTTGAGACAAAAACACATTTCTTGTAGTGAAATGTCTGTGTAGTGAAATGTTGAATACGAGAGACTTGAAATCTTGCTCTAAAGAGAGGGGATGGAATAAGTTTAGCCTCATGAAATCTCTTATTGGGTGTGTTGCTTTGAGTGGATTAATGCTATCATTTAGCCAATTTATAACAACTCATTTGTCTTTTAATAGTTTTGGACCAAGAAACTAAGGAGAGTCTCTAACCTCATGTTTCTTATGGACTCATTCTTGGGCCAATGTGTGTACCTAACTTGACTTTAAGACATGTAGTGGCTCTGAGGTCTCACCAATGTGAAGTATGTATCTGACATGATGAAGAACTTCATCTCTTGCGTGGGAAACGCTGGGCTTGCAAATTATGTGAAGGACAATCTAGTCAAGATGTTGTTGAGATTGTTGTTACATGATTCTTCTACTTCCAATTTTGTTTAGAACTTTTCAATAAATGAGGATAACTCAGTTTTATGGTTGCTTGAGTCGTTTGATATTTGGCATAATTCTTGTCTCGAGCCCTCTTTGTTTCTCTAATATATCCACCTGGTATAAGTTACCAGAAAGAAAAAAAACAAAGATTCAGGCTTCGACTACATGGTATCCTAAAATGTCCAGATTTGAAACACAGATTCAGATTTATTTTCTTAACAACAAATAGAAACTAGATTTACCGCAAAAGTTCGAAACAAACATCCAAAATATCGGACCTTTTACAAAAATTATTCGACTGGAGTTTTACTTCCATAAAAAGCCGTTTAGCAGAAAAGTATAGATAAAGAATTTAAGCATGAACAATCAACAACTTTTTAACCAAGATAATGGTAGCAACTCACTATTCAATTCAGTTGTTACCACGTATAATAATTCCACCACTTTTAATTATATAACTAACAAAATTTGTATATTTTTATGGTAAATATAGACATTCAAGTATCTGTTTGGGTTCCAAATCTACTTTTCAAGTTTTTAATGTACTCTTTTATCATTTATTTAGACATTTTCTGGATTAAATTAGGATTATGTATTATAATAATAATAATAATAATAATAATAATAATAATAATAATAATAATAATAATAATAATAATAATAATAATAATAAAAGTTTAACTAAATTCAAATTCTAAATAAAAATTTTGAACTTTTTGGATTCTTTGCGATCAAATATGGAGTACAATTATTTATACTAACTAAACTAATGTATCTAATTTCACCAAATTTAATCTTGTTACCATTTGATTTCAATTTATTGTGCTAGATTTTGATCCAAAAATAAATTCCACCAAATTCAATTATTACCATTTAGACCCAATATGCAAATCTCACTCATAAAATTTTAAAATTAAATATTTGTAATTAATCATAACATATTTATATTCAACCTGGAATTACTATATTTTTCCAATATTTTATGATTTTAGGAAAATAGCAAGGAAAGAATTCACAGCTCTGAAGTCACATATAATTTCCAACAATTTTTATCTTTTAGAAAAGTACATGATAAATTGATAATGACATAAAAATAGAGCACTAAAAACAAATTTGTAACATATATATATATATAATATCAAACAAAATATCTTAAAACTGTAATATTAAAATTAAGTTTTAAAAATAGTCCATTTTATAAAGTTAGAGACAGCAAATCATTTAAATCATCCTAGACAATTCAAGTGAAGATATTGCATTTTTGGAAACAACACGTTACTAACATCGAATGCACAATTGAAATAATTTTTTGTGATGCTTATGTAAGTTTTAAATTTTATTCGACTTAAATTCAACCACGAAATTATTAAGAAAGTAATATTTAATTATATTTATACCTTTTTGAGGGTATTGTTATTTATGCAATTATTAAAAACTATACATATAGGATGCAATTAAAAATTAATTTAAAATTTGTAAGAATTTAAATCATATTTCATTAGTAATGTATTCAAAATAGTATTAGCTATATAATTTGAACGGGTCAAAGTTTATTTCTTATGATAAATACTTTTATAAATCTTTAATAATTAAAACCTTTTACAATTTTTACGAAATATAATAGAAAAAATTAATTATATAATAAAATTTATGATATTTTCCCATAAGCTATAATCCAGACTTGTAGAGAAAAACATATACTACTTTTTTGATAAAAGAAAAACATATACTACTTAACATATAAAAAGTAATGTATATACTACTAATGGTATATATCACTAATGATGGGTCAAAATTACATAGGAAGTTTTGACTTACTAAGAAGAAAATAATCAGGTAAAATTTCATATACAAAAAACCTTCACGTCCAAATGCATTGGGTAATCATTTATTTAAAATATATGTAATATTTTATGCTACAATTTGTTTCACATAACATGTATATTATAAATAAGGTATTTACTATATTTTGTCCATTAATGTATTGTGGTGAATAATATTATTTTCTGTTTTCATTGCTCAAAACTACATAGGTAATTCTGACATGCTAAAAAGAAAATAATCAGGTAAAATTTCATATACAACAAAATATTCACGTCCAAATGCAATGGGTAATAATTTATTTAAACTATAAGTAATATTTTACGATACAATTTGTTTCGCATAACATAGATTAAAGATACATATTGTAAACAATATATTTTATATATTTCATCCATTAATGTATTGTGGTGAATAATATTTGTTTTTTGTTTTCACTAATTATTTTATAAATTTTAATAACTCACTAGTTTAGTAAATATGTGTGATTATGTAATCTACCAAAAAAATTCCATCTAAACGATTCATATAGTAGTTACCCAAGAGTGAATACATTGATTTTATACAAAAGATGGCAGAAAACCATAATATTTTTGGATACAAATCTCAAAAAAATAAAACTAAGATAAAATGGATTAGAACACGAAAACGAAAAGACTTAAAATCAAAACTCTGTTAACTTGAATTTGAAGACCGAGACCACAGATGGTAATATGAAGATCGAAACAATGATGAAACCTCCTATAATAAAGAGGTGTAACTTATAGATGAAAAACAAGCTACTAAACCGATAAGAATGAATTTCACAAATCTTTTGAAAATAGTGAAGACAGAAATTGAACCGACAATTTGATACCTAAAAAGAGCTCATAAAAAGACCAAATTTCAATCATGCCTTTAAAATACTGACAAGGAACGAGAAAAATCTTTTAGATAAAAAATTATATTTAGAAGAAATCGATTATCGATCAAAATTTAAGAAAATAAACTAGACGATCTAAAAAGAAAAGAAAAAACAGAAAAAAAATCTATAAATCAATAACTAAATTTTTGTATATTATATAGAAAACAATTAAAATTTACTCAAATATTTGATATAAACTTAAAAAGATAAAACTGTCATCACTTTTCTAATATTTGATATAAACTTATAAAGATAAAACTGTTCATGGCGCGAGTCAGAATCTAGAATCTAGTTACAAGTATAGCTAGTGGTATTACATAGAAATCATAACTTACCAACTTTGTTTATTTGTTTATTAAACTTAAATATTTGAGGTTTGGTTTGTCATTCACCATTTTGGTGGTTAGTGTGCCTCTCCATGATTCGTTTTCATATAATTTAATTTGTCTGCTTTAATATTTAATAATTGAAAATGTAAAACAACCAATCAGATCCATGTTTTATTGTAATAAACTCTTCTACTTTTTATTCTTTCACTTTCTCTATACGCCAAATCTCTGTTTTGTTCTTCATTCAACCAAAAACAAAGACCTCAAATCCATGTCAATGTCTTCTCTTTCGATAGCTTCTTACACTTTCTGATACTCAATCTCTCTCTCTCTCTCTCTCTGTATCTTAGCTTATGTCTCTAATAAGGTCAGAGTTCGTCGATGGTGTTGCAGCTCGAAGTCTCGGCGAGATTTCAGAAGTTGATGCCATAAGAATCGGAACTGATATAGTTTCAGCAGCGAGACGACTCCTCGCACTTTTAAGGTCTATCGGAGATTGTCAATGGCTTCATCATCCACCTGTCATTGCTGAAGCTATCAGAAGGTGAAAACAAAAAACTTCACCTTTACCTTTTCTCCTGAGTTTTAATCAGACGGTTCAGATTCCTTTGGTCCCCAAAAATCTGGACTTTTATACTCTTGTGAGATTTGAGAGAATAAAGATCAATAATTTTGGGGTTTATGTTTGAATTTAATGCGACTGTTGTATAGGTACGATGAATTGTGGATGCCGTTGATTTCTGATCTAACGGTTGGTGTAAAGCCTCCTATGATTCTACCTCCTTTAGATGTGGAATGGGTTTGGTTTTGTCACTCATTGAATCCAGTAAGCTCTGATTCCTTTAACTCCAATAAAGCCAAAGGTTCAATTTTTACAAGTTTGATTCAATCTTTTCTCAGGTAAGTTATAGAAATTACTGTCAAAAGAGATTCTCAAAACTTATTGGGAAACCTGCAATATACGATGAAGAGAATGAGAATTATGCGGTTTTACAATGTGAAAAAATCTGGAATTTACGATACCCATTGGAGAGTTTTGAGAACAGAGCTGATTTTGATTCATCTGAGTTAGTTTCTTCAGTTAATGAAGACATTAACACTCAAGTAGAAAAACAGAAGTTTCTTTGGAAGATGTTTTCAGCACCTTATATGTCTGAAACTGTTTACTTGATAGCTGCTCGGTTACGCTACAAAGGGTTTTTGTTGATTTTGAACAAGTTCAAAGACGAGATCACTCGTCTTATTCCAGTTTCTGATATACTCCTTATGTGGCTCACGCATCAGAGCTATCCGACAGTTTACATAGAAGATGTTGATGAAATGGTTGAAGAGATGACAAGAAAAGTGGTACGAGTTGGAGAAGAAGTAGAGAAAACAGAAGTGGAAACAACAAAAGAACTTTGGGATAGATACTTTAATCAACCATATGAGAAAGCTGGTGGTGAATTGAGTATAGTTGCGAATGAGTCTCGTTTATGTAACAACAGTGTGTTTTATTGGCCGGTCTCTGATGTGGATGTTAACACTGCGTATAAGTCAATTCGACCTAGATTTGTCTTGGAAGTAAGTTGATATGACAATGACTTGAATTTAAAGTATGAGACTTTTTGTATTTGAATATGATGTTCTTGTTTTCTTGTTCTCAGTTATGTATATATATAAGGCTGAATCCAAAAGTGGAGCGGAATGAGTCGAGTGATCGGAGTTTTCTTCGTTTGAGAGTTGCTAGAGGCCATCGTAAGCTGCAACTCGATAAGAAAGTGAAAGAGTTGTCACATAATGCATCGTGGCAAAAGGGTTGGCATGTATATTGTGAGTTTGGAACACAGGGAGTTGTTTTGGAATCACATTCTGAACGTCGTCGTGGGATTTGCTTTAGAAGTGGAAAACCGGAAGGGATGTTAGAGTTTCCGTGGAATGATTTGCTAAGAGCTCATTCTCTAGCGTCTGGTGGGTTTCTAGGTAAGCAAGTGAGTGTGTATGCTTCGGCTACCCCCCCAGTTCAAGCGCCATACTTGCTGAGATTTGTACCAGATCGAGTCACCGATGATTCAGGTGCTATGATCTCTGAATCAGTTCAAAGAACAAACAACTTCCGGCCTCAAGAAGGAAGATGGCTTACCCGGACTGTGCTTGATCACGCAGGACGTGAATGCTTTGTTATTCGTATCCGGTAATCTATCCTTCTTATGGAAAATCTGGTTTTTCTTCCGAGTAGACTGTTTGTTCTGATTATGAATTTGTTGTAGAGTCGGGAAAGGAGTGTTTAAACGCGGAGGTGAAGTTCCATCTCCAGTGAAATCAGAGGAGAGGATAACAGAAATTCGTGTTGGTTCTTGGTCTTATGTTGAAGGTTCAATCGGTAAAGCTCCAGGTCAGTTAACTTAGACTACAAGAAAGAAAGACATTATCTGCAGTCAATAGCAGACTATGGATCATTGTGTTTGCTCGTCTAGTACAGCGAAGGTTGTTGGAACCGTGACGCCGAAAGAACCAGTGGAAGATTGGGATGCTGCTTGGGAGTTTTCGAGTGGAGATGAATTGAGCATCCGTTGGAACTCATCAGGATCTATCTCAGATCTTGGTTTATATTCAAAAAACCGAGATTCGAAGGTACGATTCTTTCAAGACTAAAGAATTTTCTTTGTAATCAGCTTTATGACATTGTTGATAATATAGGTTAGGCTCTTAACTGGACGGAGAATGCAGTATAAAGGAGAAAATGAAGAAGACGAGGAAGGTTTTGTAACAATGGTTAGATCAAGTGAAGAAGATCAAACCGAAAAAGCGACTGCTTTAATCGATTGGAAGCATCAAGCTGTGGAATTTGTACCTGAGGAAGATGCGGTTTTGGTCTTGCTATTGTCGGTATCGATTGTAAGAAGTGTAACAGAGAGAAGAAGAGAAGACGTTGGAAAGTTGTTGGTGCGGAAAAGGATAACAGAAGCTACAGGTGAACGGGATTGGGGATCGGTTATAGTTGAAGTAGCATCATCAAATGTAACTTCATCCTCGAGGCCATACGTTGAACCTTGGTATAGAAACTCTGGTAAGGTTATGGCAATGGAGGAGAAACCTCAGGTTGCTAGATATCCATATCCAGTCATGAGCTATAGTAACGTTGATGGTGGTGATAGTTTGTACAAACATGTTATATTTGGTTGAAAGTATTCAAAGAAATTGCATACTCTTTTAGTTAGGTTGTTTGGTACACGAATAAAAGGATTTTTTTAATAAAATGTCATCATTAAGTTTTTTTTTTTTGTCAACTGTCATCATTAAATTTTTAATTGTGAAAAATGTTTTTTTGGAAAAGACAAATATTTTAATTTCTTTTGCCTATTTCTTCTTTTTCTATTTTTCCAGGAATGTACATATCTATATCTATGTTTATATTTTTATGTTCAGTCAAAGTATTTTTATGGTATTCTCATTTATGTCTTCGTATTTTAGTTTACGTGTTCTTATCATATTCTCATCTATGTTCATGTTACTTTAAATTTATTCAATAAATTTATAGATAATTGGGTTTATATTCGTCTATTGAGTCGTGTTTATGTCTATGTAATTATGTCTATGTTAATATAATGTTGCTTTGACTTTATTTAACAAATCCGTGTATAACTGTTGTTGATAAACTAACTTGACCTTATAGTTGATTTGTTGTTTAGGTTGAAAGAAATAACAAGAAGAGAAACAAGGTCAAAGAAACATTGGTACATCTTGGAGAAGTTCAACTAGTTCTCAAGGTTTATAATGAAGAAAAGAGTTTCATGTTACAAAGATCTCAAGCACAAAAACTCAACTCTTACTCACAACCCCCAAAAGAAAATGAAGAAGAAATATGAAACCCCAAGTAAGTCTCTCTCACACTCTCTTACTCGATTTCACTCATCACTATCTTACTTAAGTACATCCAAATAATGTCATATGTAAACAAAGTACTCATGACTTGACTTTAACCTCCTCTGTCTCCATCTTGGACCTGACAATTTGATTATCTTATTGCAGGAAGTAGAAGACTGAAAACACAGCCCAAGACTTAACCAAAAATAGCAAACATAGGCCCACTTGTCGTTTGTTACATGGCCCAAAATTCAGCATACTCCAGATGGACCTTGACTTGCCCAAGCTTCACAATTTCGGCCCACCAGACTGTGGCCCAATCACTTAAACGACAATCTCCATCTTGATTTGGTCACAGTCTCGATTCACTAGAAGACTCTTCCTCTTCCAGTCATTTCCGGCGATTCTCTTTCTTGCCGGAAACCCTAACTCTCTTCTTCCTTTCCTGAGCTAGTGGTGGTGCGCAAGCACCTTCAAATCTCTTAACCCCTCCTGAAATTTCTTTACCGGTAACGACTTTGTCAATAAGTCTGCCGGATTTTCCTTCGTATCCACCTTAGAGACTTTTAGAGTTCCTTGTTCGATTTCATCTCTGATGAAATGAAATCGGTTGTCGATATGTTTGGTACGCTCGTGGTGCACACTGTTCTTCGCCAAGCAAATTGCACTCTGCGAATCACAGAAGATTTCAACCTGTCCCTGCTCAAAGCCTAGTTCGGTGACGATTCGTTTCAACCACAAAGCTTCTTTGGCGGCTTCAACAAGAGCCATATACTCCGCTTCAGTCGTCGACAGAGCTACAACCTGCTGAAGACCGGATCTCCAACTGACCGTGTTCTCACCCACTTGAAAAACATATCGGGTAATCGACCTTCTCCTATCTAGATTTGAGGCATAATCACTATCACAATAGCCTATAACTTTCAATTCTTTTGGTTTTGTGAAAGTCAAGCTTAACTCTGTTGTGTTCTTAATGTATCGCAGGATCCACTTCACGGCTGACCAGTGATCTTTACTCGGACAACTCATGAATCGGCTCACAAGACCCACTGCATGCGCTATATCTGGCATTGATCCAACCATGGAGTACATTAGACTCCCCACATCGCTTGCATACGGTATATTCTCCACCTCAACTTCAACTTCTTCTCGTTGATCAACCTTTGTACTAGATAGTTTAAAGTGAGTACCCATAGGAGTCAATACTGGTCTTGAATCTATCATATTGAAATTCCATAGGACCTTTTCCAAGTACTCTTGATGTGATAGTTGAATAATGCCTTTTGTTTTGTCTCTTGTGATGTCGATTCCTAGAATCCTTCTTGCATTGCCTAGATCCTTCATCTCAAATTCACTACTCATAACCATCTTTAGACTTGAAATCTCATTCATGTATTTTGCCGCAATTAACATATCATCTACATATAGGAGCAAGTAGATGTAGTTTTGTCTGTTTAGACACTTGTAGTAGACACAAGGATCTGACATACTTCTGATATACTTTAGAGATTTCATGAAACTGTCAAAACGCAAGTTCCATTGCCTAGGAGCTTGCTTCAACCCGTACAGAGACTTCTTAAGTAGAAAAACCTGATCCTCATTACTGAAACCTTCTCGTTGTTCCATATAGATCTCTCCCTCTAGATTTCCATGTAGAAAAGCGGTTTTAACATCCAGATGTTCCAACTCTAGATCCAAATAGACTACCATAGAAAGCACAAGCCTAATTGTTATGTGTTTAACAACTGGGGCAAATACCTCATGATAATCGATTCCCTCTACTTGTGAAAAACCTTTTGCAACAACTCTTGCTTTATATCTTGGTTTTTTATTTTCAGGAATTCCAGATTTCAATTTGAAGATCCACTTGCAAATGATGACTCTCTTGTTATTTGGTCTTGGTACCAGAATCCATGAATGATTCTTATTCAGAGATTCCATTTCATCTTTAATAGCTGCATTCCACTTTTCTCTGTCTTTGCTGTTCATAGCTTCACTGTAGTTCTGAGGTTCTTCGAGATTCATAACTTGTAACATAGTCAGAGCATACATAGCAACATCCGCATGATCATATCTGCTTGGTACTCGTATATTTGATCTTCTTTTTCTATCTCTGGCAAGTAGATAATTTTCAAGTTCATCTCCTTCTGTTTCAGGTTCTGCTGTGGCTCCATCTTGATCTGAAACTCTAGTAGAACTCTGAGAAGAAGACACTTAAAACTCAGAAGTATCACCATCTTTCACATCATCAGGTATATGAAAAGTGACATTTTTCTTTGCTTTCATCAGTACATCATTGTCATCTGCCTCAGTCAGTTTTCCCATATCCTTATGTAGGATGTCTTCTCTAAATAACACGTCTTTACTTACAATGCATTTACTGTCATCACAACTCCAAATCCTGTAACCCTTTACCCCTTGAGGATAGCCCATAAATACACATTTCTTTGCCCTTGGTTTCAACTTTCCTTGATTAACATAGTAGTAGACCAAGCAACCAAATCTTTTCATATGATTTAATTCAATCTTTCTTTCTGACCATAACTCTTCAGGTATTTTAAAATCCAAAGGAGTTGATGGAGTCCTGTTCATGGTATATACCACAGTGGAAGAAGCCTCTGCCCAGAACTGCTCTCCAAGTCCAGTTTCACTAAGTAAGCTTCTAACCCTCTCAAGTATAGATCGATTTAACCTCTCTGCTACACCGTTTTGCTAAGGGGTATAAGGGCAAGTTTTGTGTCTTATAATCCCCTTTTGTTTGCAGTAGTCATCAAATATTGTATTGTAATACTCTAGCCCATTATCTGTTCTTAGAACTTTGAGTCGTTTGCCACTTTGATTTTCAACTAGTGCTAACCATTCCACAAATTTTGTGTAGGCTTCATATTTGGTTTTCAAGAAATAAATCAAGGTTTTCTTTGAATAATCATCTATGAAGGAAATATAGTACCTGCATTTTCCCAAGCTGAGAGTTACATTTGGAGAGCCCCACAAGTCTAAGTGAACATACTCAAGTAAGTCCTTTGAGGTATATTTTCCCTTCTTGAATGACAACTTGTGTGATTTTCCCATAATATAGTGTTCGCATTGTTTTAATTCTGAAATATCTTCTCGATTAAGCAGATTCTTTTCAACCAATCTTTGCAGTTTTCTTTCACTCATGTGGCCTAGTCTGCTATGCCACAGAGTAGTCTTATCTGGACTTTCAACTGCTGCATTAACATGCTCTAGTTATGCTTTCCCGTCCAAAAGGTAGAGAGTTTCCTGATAGTTTCCTGCAAGAACTTCTCTATCTCCTTTTACTTGAAGTCTAAAGTTTTGAGATTTGAACCAGCATCCAAGTGACTCCAGTTGTCCTAAAGAGATAAGATTTCTTCTGGCTGTTGATGAATACCTCACATTAGTTAAAATAATCATCGATTTATTGTGATTAACTAATTTGACTTTTCCTATTGCAGAGATTTCATAATAGGTGTCATTTCCCATCAGTATTTTTCCACCATCAACATGCTCTACATCAAACATCAGATCTCTTCTGTAAGTGATGTGATAAGAGCACCCAGAATCAAGTACCCATCCTTCTCTTCCTTGTTGTTGTGTTGCAGTCAGCATTAAGGGTTCAACTTCTTGAGCTTGAGCCATGCTAGCTTCACCTTTCTGAGAGCTTCCAGATTGATTCGTCTTCGTACAATCCCTTTTAAGGTGATCTTCACTATCGCATGACCAACAAGTTCTTTTCTTTTTAGATATGGATTTGCTTCTGCTTATTGATTTACCTTTTGACCAACTTTTCTTTTCAGATCTACCTCTTTCTTTTACAAACAACCCTTCATCTACAAACGTAGAAGTTATCTGACCCTTTAGCTTAAGCTCAAGCTCAATAGAGTAAGCTGCTCTGAAGGGTTGATAGTGTCCTTGTTGATACTGTACTTCAGTGTGTGCACCAAGTGATCATACTTCTTAGGTAAACTGTTAATAAGTATTGCTGCCTTATCTTCCTCTGTCATTTCAGCATTTACACTGGATAGATCTAGTACTAACTTGTTGAAATTGTCCAGGTTTTTGTCCAGACTCTGATCTTCCAACATTTTGAAGCTGAAAAATCTCTGCTTCAAATAAAACCTGTTTAGAAGCGTCTGAGCTTGATACTCATTTTCCAGTGCCTTCCACATTTCCCATGCTGACGGTTCCTTCATAACCTTTCTTAAAACAGAGTCGGTTAAACAATGTCCTAGAAGATTTCTTACTTTTATATCCTTTTGTGCCCACAAAGAATCTGACTTTTCTCCTTCTTTCATAGGTCGCTTTGGCTTGAGAAGAGGACCAAAACCCAAGATCTAAAGCTGACCAAGCATTCTATGTTTCCACAGAGTAAAGTCTCCTTCTCCATCAAACTTTTCGACTTCAAATCTTCCTTGTGTAGGTTCCAACATGATTCAGGTAAGACCTACTGCAAGTTTTCATTTTTCCTTTCCACCTTCGTAACAAAGCTCTGATACCACTGTTGATAAACTAACTTGACCTTATAGTTGATTTGTTGTTTAGGTTGAAAGAAATAACAAGAAGACAAGAAGATTTACAAGTTCCCAAGGTCAAAGAGACCTTGGTACATCTTAGAGAACTTCAACCAGTTCTCAAGGTTTATAATGAAGAAAAGAGTTTCAGGTTACAAAGATCTCAAGCAAGTCTCTCTCACACTATCTTACTCGATTTCACCCATCACTCTCTTACTTATGTACATCCAAATAATGTCATATGTAAGCAAAGTACTCATGACTTGACTTTAACCTCCTCTGTCTCCATCTTGGACCTGACAATTTGACTATCTTATTGCAGGAAATAGAAGACTGAAAACACAGCCCAAAACTTAACCAAAAATAACAAACAGAGGCCCACTTGTCGTTTATTACATGGCCCAAAATTTAGCAGACTCCAAATGGACCTTGACCGGCCCAAGCTTCACAATTTCGGCCCATCAGACTGTTGCTCAATCACTTAAACGACATGAATTGATGTTTTGGTCTATGAATGCAGGTCCATGTTTATGATCTTATCTATGTCTATGAAATGTTTTTTAACTTTATTCAACTATTTGACTTTTAGATTTTATTTTTATTGTTTTTTTGGCTGCCACCTCTAATATCTATTCCTTTAAACATTTTGAATTTAATCCATGTAGTTGTACTCATTTTTCAACTCACCATTGTAGCTTAAATAATTTGATTCAACACATAGTAATGTAAGTCAAATATCTAAGAAATATTCAACTTGTTTGAAATTTTTTCTACTTTACAAAGATCAAAAAATGAAAAAGCAAAGAAACATCTGATTTCTCTATTTCGTTTATTTTGCAAAAGCAACTTCCCATTACTCTCTCTCTCTTTCACAATAAGAGTTTAGCCGGTGTTTGTCCTCCACAAAAACTTATCCAATCACATGTAATCTCTGTTAATCTGTGATTTTAATAAAACACATCGATCTCAGTGAATCTGTGATCCTCTCAAATGGCTTCTTCTTCACGTGGTGGTACCTGGAGATACAATGCTTTCACGAGCTTCCATGGACCAGATGTCAGGAAAACGTTTCTTAGTCATCTACGCAAACAGTTAAGCTACAAAGGAATTACAATGTTTGATGACGAAAAGATCGAGAGAAGTGAAGTCATCGGCCCAGCTCTAACACAAGCGATTAGAGAATCAAGGATCTCCATCGTAGTGCTCTCCAAGCAATATGCGTCATCTAGTTGGTGTTTGGATGAGCTATTAGAGATTATGAAGTGCAAAGAAGAGTTAGAACTAATAGTTATGACTGTCTTCTATGAAGTTGAGCCATCAGATGTGAGAAAACAAAACGGAGAATTTGGGACCGCTTTCAACAAAACTTGTGCGGAGAAAACAGAGGAGAAGATTGGAAAATGGAGGAAAGCATTGACCGATGTGAGTAACATTGCTGGAGAAGACTTCCAAGCCTGGTTTGTGTTTAATTAATTACTAATTACTTTCGTATGATGACTAAATAATGGGATTGAAATCAATCATGGGTAAATATTTTGTTGAATGAATATTAGAGATCGAGAGATATCATGTCACAGATTATTGGCAATGAAAACTATTTGGAACATAAAAATGTCATCTTTTATAGATTTTTATCTGTCTTTCTTAGGAAAAATGAAGCAGAAATGATAGAGAAGATTGCAAGTGATATTTCAAATAAACTGAATGCTACACCATCTAGAGATTTTGATGGTATGGTTGGATTTGAAGCACATATGAAAGAAATGGAGTCTCGGCTAGACTTTGATAATAATGATGTAGTTAAGATTGTTGCAATCTCTGGTCCTGCAGGGATTGGTAAGACTACCATTGCCAGAGCTTTACATAGCCTACACTCAAACAATTTTCATCTTAATTGTTTTATAGACAACCTGAGGGGTTATGATGAATATGCTTTACGAGAGCAGCTCCTTTCTAAGGTTTTAAACCTAAATGGAATTAGGATATGTCACTCAGGTTTGATACAAGAAAGGCTACATGACCAGAAGGTTCTTATTGTTCTTGATGATGTACAATGTTTAAATCAACTTGAGGCTTTGGCTGATATTAGGGTGTATGGTCCTGGAAGTAGGATCATTGTGACCACTGAAGACAAAGAGATCTTACATCAACATGGTATCAATGATATATACCATGTAAGTTTTCCATCAAAAGCAGAAGCTTTAATGATCTTTTGTCTATCTGCATTTAGACAAACCTCTCCACCTGATGGGTTTTTGTATCTTGCGAATGAAGTTGTAAGCATTTGTGGCAATCTTCCACTGGGTCTGAAAGTTTTGGGGTCATCATTGAAAGGAAAGAGTCTAGATGATTGGGAACTTGAACTACCAAGACTGAAAGACTCTCTTGATGGAAAAATTGAGAGTGTATTGCGAGTGGGTTATGAGAGTTTAAATGAGAGAGACCAACTTATATTTCTCTGCACTGCAATTTTCTTCAATGGTGAACGTGTTGATGATGTGACATCCATGCTGGATGTAACAAAGTTGAATGCTAAACTTGGGTTGAAAATCCTAGCAAATAGGTATCTCATACAACATGTAGGTGGTGTAGTGGATATGCACCATTTGCTACAACAAATGGCTAGACAAGTAATTTCCAGACAAGAGTTTCCTAAACGGCAGATTCTAGTAAATCCCCATGAGATTAGTTATGTTCTAGAGAAAGCAAAAGTAAGTATTCTATAATTCAAAAGGTTTTGCATTACCAAGGTTATTTCTCGCTGTTTTTTGCTATATGTGGCCACTAATGAATTCTCATTTGATTTATTTGATAGGGTAATGTATCAGTTGTAGGTATATCATTAGACATGACAGAGGTCAAGAAATTAATAATGAGCACGAAGGCTTTTGAAAAAATGTTCAATCTTCTCTTCTTGAAAGTCTACAATGTGAGATGGAGATTCCCAATTCTCCCACAATTGCACATACCAGAGGAGATGGAATTTCCACCTCGTCTAAGGTTACTACACTGGGAGGATTACCCAAGAAAGAGTCTTCCTCTTGGATTTTGCACAGAAAATTTTGTCAAACTCGACATGAGGTATAGTCTACTAGAGAAGCTATGGGAAGGAAATCAGGTTAGTTATTTATGCGTGTTGATCAAAATGAATACAACTCTTATTTGATGACAAATACCTATGCTCAAAATAATCTGAAGTGTTATTTTTCTCACTATTCAGCCGCTTGTGAATCTCAAGGAGATGAATTTCAGTTGTTCAGCTCATTTGAAAGAAATCCCAGATCTTTCAACTGCTACAAATTTAGAGATATTAGATCTGTATGGATGCAGTGCTTTGGTAGAGATTCCATCCTTAATTTCTAATTTCCATAAGCTAAGTAAATTACTCATGGATGGCTGCAAAAGTCTAGAAGTCATTCCAACTCTGGCCAACATGACATCTCTTGAAGGATACATCAGCATGAAAAATTGCTTAAAATTGAGAGTTTGTCCAGATATACCTACCAACACCAAGTTTCTTACTATGAAAAACACAGCGGTAGAAGAATTGCCTGCATCACTTACACATTGCTCTTCTCTTAGGTATGTTGATATATGTGGCAGTAGAAATCTCAAGGCCTTATTAACACATCTCCCTACGAGTGTATATCAGCTAGACCTCAGCAATAGTGGTATTGAGAGAATTAATACAGATTGCATCCAGGGTCTTCATAATCTCCACTCCCTTTATCTGTCAAACTGCAAAAGACTTGTGTCATTGCCAAAGCTCCCAAGTTCGCTCGAACATCTAATGGCAGTTAACTGTGAATCACTGGAGAGAGTAAGTGAGCCCTTAGATACTCCAAAAGCAGAGCTCAATTTTACCAACTGCTTCAAATTAAGTGGTCCACACGCAAGACAAGCGATTATAAGACAATCGTTTCTTCCAAATTTCAAGTGGGGCAGCTATTTCGGCGGCTCGGCTTCTTTACCTGGAAGAGAAGTACCTGAAGAGTTTGTTCATCGAACTACAACAAGTTCCTTAACAATCCCTCCTTCTACTTTCAACAGAATTAAGGGTTGCATCCTAGTTTCACCGAAATCTTTTCAGGATATCTTTAGTAAGGGCGGCCACGAATCAGATAGTATATATTTTGATTGCAAAATCAATGGAAATTTAGTACAAACCGTTCGCATTAGCTGCATAATTCAAGCGGAACACCTACTTATATTTGGCTCTGATTTCCTTTCAGTTGATCCCTCTAAAGTGAGCACAAAGATAGAGCTTCAATGCAGTGTTTACTTAGAAGTCAACAATGATGTTTTTGAATATCCTTTGGATAAAGTTGAATGGGGTATCCAGATCTTGACCGACGAAAACGAGGTAAGCAAGAACGGGGGATCTGGAAATTACTCCATGGATACTCTTGAATTTTACGAAGTACGTGGGGAAGAAGACGCTGAAGAGGGATCCAAATCTGAATCTGGACAAGCATCTAAAGATAAAGATGAGTGTATTGTCGATGCCTATGAATCTGTTTCAAGGAAGCGTCTGAAGGAGAAAACAATCACAAGTTCTGATACAAATGTTTTTCTTCAAGAAATGACAATTCAAGAAACTGGACAATGTTCTTCACTAGAAGGTAAAAACATAAAGAAACTCTTTCTAACGCATTTTAATTTACTTGTGAACGATTTCTAAATGAAAAGTTTTCTTACTTTTCTGAATCCAACTTCCTATCTTAATTATACCTACTGAAAATTGATTTCCTCAATCTATACATGTAGGTCTCGCCAAAGGTGGTGATTACAAACTTCTATCAAGAAAGCGTCCGAAGAAGACAACGTTCATAAGTTCTACTACAACTTGGAAGAGGGTAATCCAAAGACGACGTACTAAGAAAAAGAAAAGTAAATTGAATTATAAATTGTTTCAGTGGTCAAGAAGTTTCCGCATTGCATTGTTGCTTCGAAGCAGAAGAAAGCCAGCTCATCGCAACATTAACGGTTGGTGTAAAGCCTCCTATGATTCTACAGGTGAACGGGATTGGGGATCGGTTATAGTTGAAGTAGCATCATCAAATGTAACTTCATCTTCGAGGCCATACGTTGAACCTTGGTATAGAAACTCTGGTAAGGTTATGGCAATGGAGGAGAAACCTCAGGTTGCTAGATATCCATATCCAGTCATGAGCTATAGTAACGTTGATGGTGGTGATAGTTTGTACAAACATGTTATATTTGGTTGAAAGTATTCAAAGAAATTTCATACTTTTTTAGTTAGGTTGATTGGTACACGAATAAAGATTGTTTTTTTAATCAACAATCAAACTCTCTAGAATTAAAAATAGAAAGAATTGCTCAAATAAAGCAAAATTATAGTGTAATTACTAGAATGGTTTTTGTCAAAAAAAAAGAAAGCGTCAAGGGTGTAATTACGGTTACACCCTTGAAACAAAAAACTGATGTCTTCTTCTATTTTCTTCTTCTTCTCAGGTTAGTTTCATACCCGAAAAAGAAACAAACCTATAGTGTAAACCGTCGTCGTTAACTTCTATTGATTTTGTTTCTTCCTCATCTTACTCAACGTGTTCTTCGCTGTATTTCATACTCGTTGTCTTCTTCTTCATCTTGTTTTTTGTACTCGTCGTCTTCATTGTCGGTAAGTTTCTTCTTCCTCTGCTCCTCTTCTGCTTTTTCTTCTTTTTCGTAAGGGCATTTGGGTTTAGGGTTGACGTAGACATTGGGTTTCTGTTACAGAGTACCGTTTCTCGATTTTGCGACATTTCGATTTTTCAATTTTGCGACATTTGGGTTTTTGTTCTTCACTAACTTATTCTGTGTCTAGTAGATTTCTTCCCCAGTCTGAGCCAATGTGATATAGTTCGTAATTAGTTGTGAGGGTAAGGGTGAAGAAGCGATATGATACGTGTAGTACAGTTAGTATGACGTTGGGTAGAGTTAGGTCGTAGGGGGTATAGTTGGATTATAGTATAGTAGAGTTAACTTGTAGTGTAGTCGAATTAGTCTGACGTGTGATAGAGTTATATTTAAGAGAGGTAGAGTTGGTTTGTAGTGTAATAGAGTTAGGTTGTAGTATGCGGTATAGTTGGATTCCGTGTGGTAGAGTTATATTTAAGAGAGGTAGAGTTGGTTTGTAGTGTAACAGAGTTAAGTTGTAGTATGCGGTATAGTTGGATTCTGTGTGGTAGAGTTGGTATGTAGTGTAATAGAGTTAGGTTGTAGTGTGCGGTAGAGTTGGTATGTAGTGTAATAGAGTTAGGTTGTAGTGTAGTCGAGTTAGTCTGACGTGTGATAGAGTTAGATTCCGTGTGGTAGAGTTGGTATGTAGTGTAATAGAGTTAGGTTGTATTGTAGTCGAGTTAGTCTGTCGTGTGATAGAGTTAGATTTAAGAAAGGTAGAGTTGGTATGTAGTGTAATAGAGTTAGGTTGTAGTGTGCGGTAGAGTTGGTATGTAGTGTAATAGAGTTAGGTTGTAGTGTGCGGTAGAGTTGGTATGTAGTGTAATAGAGTTAGGTTGTAGTGTAGTCGAGTTAGTCTGACGTGTGATAGAGTTAGATTCCGTGTGGTAGAGTTGGTATGTAGTGTAATAGAGTTAGGTTGTAGTGTAGTCGAGTTAGTCTGTCGTGTGATAGAGTTAGATTTAAGAGAGGTAGAGTTGGTTTGTAGTGTAATAGAGTTAGGTTGTAAGAATGTATTGTTGCGTTGTAGTTTGGTTGAGTTGGGTTTTATAATGCTTATCGTTTGTTTTCTTTCATCTTTAGATATGGCAGACAAGAAGTACCCGAAGAAATTTCTCACACACGGTGTACATGTGATGAAGAATCGAAGCATCAACCATTTCTGCAATCTAAAATACATCAGTAATACGATAAAGGGTATTGGTGAGGATGCATACGTAGACATCAAAGAGAACTCTTGCGTAGGGGTTTTTCTGAAACTAGCAGATTCCGACTTCAACTTTACAGGTAGGCATATACAGTACATGTTGATGAATCAACTAGTGACTAAGAAGATGTATGAGATTTGGGTGTTGTTTGGAGCTCGTCCTACGAGGTTTTCTCTGCACGAGTTTGCTGAAATAACACAGCTTAATTGCGGTAACTTCGAGAAGGCTTCTAATGGGGCAGATGAAGCGCACAGACAACTTTGGGAAGATATTGGCTTATGGGTTGGTGAAGGACCAAAATGGGTAGAGTTGAAAGAAATATTGGGGAGATGTAGAGGGTGGTCTTTCGAGAAGAGGAAGATGGTGGGCTTGCTAGTGGTTTTGAATGTAGGAGTTTTTGGATGCCATACAAATAGTAGGCTCCCTTTTAGTCCTGCAAAGTTGGTTGCAGATATTGAGATGTTCGAGAGGCATGCATGGGGAAGAGTGGCGTTTCTAGAACTGATAAAATCGATCAAACTGGCAGGATGCAAAACGGGCAGTAATTACACAATACACGGGTTTTTGCACGTACTTCTGATATGGGCATTTGAGTTTATCCCCATAGTCGCATAAATATTTGGTGAACAAATAGCAGGTGACGTCCTCATTCTACGATGGAGACCCATCAAAAAACAAACCATTGACCTCGAGGATTTGGTGAAGTTGGAGCTAGCAAATAATAATGGAAAGGTAAATTCCTTTTGTAGTAGAGTTCATTTACTCCACTATACATACATGGTAGAGTTCAATTTCAAGTAATGTCGAGTTGATTTCAAGTATAGTAGAGTTCAATTTTATAAGTATAGTAGAGTTCATTTACGTGTAGTAGAGTTATCCGTAGAGTAATATGTAGAGTGGTAGAGTTCAATAATAAATTGCATCTTCTCGTCTACCAGGTACGTCTTAAGCAGCTGACTACACAGCCTCTAGAGATAATGTCTCTATGGCCAAACGATATTGCGGACCACAAAGTTGACACCATGCTTGGAGACATACTTGCCTCCAGGCTAGATGAATCCGCTTGGGACAAAAGTAATAAGAGGAAGGCGGATGCTTATGTCGAGGTGAGGACGAGCAAGCGTAGTGCTAGTTCAAAAGTTCAGGTGGAGAAAGTGAAAGAGAAATAACACAATAAAGAAGAGAAAAAACACAATACAGTAGAGAAAAAACACAATAATGTAGAGAAAGAACACAATAAATTAGAGAAAAAACACAAAAAAAGAAGTGAAAAGACACAAGAAAGAAGAGAAGAAGAGAATCCAGATTAGGATGGATGACTCCACCACCATGCAGGATGTAGTGAGAGTCGTTAAAAAGAAGAAGCGGAAGGCAGAGGAGTCTAGTGTGTTGCTTGACACTCTTAGAGGTCTCACCAGAGCCTTCGAAGGGATGAGGCACGATCATAACGTGTTTGCTGAACGTATATATCGTCTTGAGGAGAGTAGGCTCGATACCAGGGCAGAGACCACAATGCTTACTGAGCGCGTGAATAGGTTTGAGCGTAACACCTCAGACAATACAGCCATGATTGAGAGGATTCTTAGGCTAGAAGAGAGCAGAGCGCAACCCCCACTTTATAGCTTGGCAGATGAGGGTGGAGGTCAGACAAGTGCACGACATCAAACTCCTGAAGATGTTAATCGCGAAGGGAGCCTACATCCTGAAGATGTAGGTCGCGAATGACGTAAAAGGCGATACAACCCGTACTCTCGACTCCCCTAATAATAAGGAACTTGATTCGGTACGTAGGGTTCTATTTTGAATGAGACTTACTTTGATTGATTATGTACCAACAAACAACAAACATTACATACATCTTTGTGCGAACATACACATAAAACAGACAGTTATATGGTTTGGTCGAGTTATATTTAACTCTACAAAACAATTATTGGCTTCAAAATAGCTCTTCCAAACCAATAAAACAAACTCTACCACAATTACCAACTCTACCATATGTGAATCTAACATATTGAGTTGCTCTTCGCAGACACCTCCTTGGAAACAGCCTACCCTTGTGGTCTCGGATTCGGGGAAAACACCAAGTGCAGGTTTAGGTATTAAACCAACAAATGTGGATGCTCATCTCGATGACACACAAGTGTCCCCAGCCAGCACTAAACATACCATCCCACCGGACCAGGTAATCCCGTTAAAAATAAATCTCACTGGTAAAGTTGATAGTTCTGTTAAATAGAGTTGACATTTTCATATTTTTGTAGAATAAATGGGTTATCCAGAGTCAGGAGACATCTGACCCTTTGAGCCCGTTATCAAGAGTTGTTAGGAATCCAGAAGACCCGTCAAAAGAAGAACTACCTTACGATGTGGAAAAATTTAAGCCAGGGATGTCACAAGTTGGCGTCATAAGCCTGGTGGATACTTCTGAAAAGGGTAAACAAACACGGGAGGAGTTAATCTTTATGGAAGACGTGTTACCCAAAGAGACTTGGGCACGAGTCCTCGCTAAGAACCAGGTACTGTTCATATTCAACTATAGTAGAGTTAGATCACCTGTTTGGTCGAGTTAGATCATCTGTTTGGTCGAGTTGGATCACATGTATGATAGAGTTAATCCTCTATATGGTCGAGTTAGTCCTCTGTTTGGTAGAGTTAATCCTGTGTATGGTAGAGTTAGTCCTCTGTATGGTAGAGTTAGATCATCTGTTTGGTCGAGTTGGATCACATGTATCGTAGAGTTTGTCCTCTGTTTGGTAGAGTTAGTTCTCTGTTAGGTAGAGTTAGTCCTCTGTATGGTAGAGTTAGATCATCTGTTTGGTCGAGTTGGATCACATGTATGGTAGAGTTAGTCCTCTATTTGGTAGAGTTAGTCCTCTGTTAGGTAGAGTTAGTCCTCTGTATGGTAGAGTTAATCATCTGTTTGGTCGAGTTGGATCACATGTATGGTAGAGTTAATCATCTGTTTAGTATAGCTAATCATCTTTTTGGTCCCTTCTTTTGAAAGGTATCCCCTTTGCAAGGCTGTTCCATTGTCTATGATCATTTTGGTCCGATTTCAAAATTAAAAGTACTCCAGTTATGTGAGTATGTGAAGCATCAATTGGAACTCACTGGCGACGGGAAACACTGTCCGAATGCAGATTTCTTCCTCCGCTTGATATGCCCAAAAGAGAAGTGGCATGTCCCTCGATATGGCTGGCTTCACGATTGCGTAAGTTAAAGTGTCGTATGACGTAATTTTTGTTTAGTAGAGTTAGATTAGAGCACTAATACAGTAAAGTTTTACAGCATATTGGCTGCGGGATGAATCTCCTTCGGCAAAGATCCTTGCAAACTCCAAGTCCATACAGGAGTATTCGGCTAGCTTTCATAGACCCATTGTTTTGTGGTTATTGGACCTACACGTACGGAAGGGATTACTTGGGAAAGGAGGATACTTTTGTGTGGAATGGTGTGTTTAAAGATGTATTCGACGACACTTCACCCACATTCAGTGCCACTAGGAAGCAGTGGATGAGAGACGTGGACACCATCTACATCCCTCATAATTTCCAAAACTACCACTGGGTGGCCCTCGAAGTTAATCTGAACGAAAGAAAGATTCGCCTTTTCGATCCCGACCCATCTTGCACTTCCCCTAGTGCAATGGTAGAGTCATGCATGTAAGTTACTCAAATTTAGTATAGTCGAGTTAGTCTTCTATTTGGTCGAGTTGGTCCTCTGTTTGATCGAGTTGAAAAACCTGAATGATAGAGTTAGTCCTTGGTTAGGTCGAGTTGGATACCCTGAATGGTAGAGTTAGTCCTCTGTTAGGTGGAGTTAGTCCTCTGTTTGGTCGAGTTGGAAAACCTGTATGGTAGAGTTAGTCCTCGGCGAGGTCGAGTTGGAAAACCTGTATGGTAGAGTTAGTCCTCTATTAAGTGAAGTTAGTCCTCTGTTTGGTCGAGTTGGTCCTCTGTTTGGTCGAGTTAGTCCTCTGTATGGTCGAGTTGGAAAACATGTATGGTAGAGTTAGTCTGCGCGTTGGTAGAGTTATTCTGAGTTACATTTACATTTGTAATAGAGTTCATTCTCATGGTTCTCATTTTTTTTAGACCATATGCCTTGATGATTCCGAAGATGCTCAAGGAGTTTTCACCCAAGGAGATGCAACCGCATATTAGCGCGGCGGAATATAAGATTGTGCGTGTGAATAAGGGTGTACCACGTAATAAACGGTCTGGCGACTGTGGCATATGGGTTGTGAAGATGATCGAGTGTCTGGCCATCAGATTCACAGATGATCTAACTCTACCATACAGAGGACTAACTCTACCATATAGATTATCCAACTCGACCAAACAGATGATCTAACTCTACCAAACAGATGATCCAGCTCGACCAACAGAGGACTAACTCAACCATTCAGAGGACTAACTCTACCATACAGGTTATCCAACTCGACCGACCAGAGGACTAACTCTACCATACAGTTTATCTAACTCTACCATTAGGTGATCCAACTCTACCAAACGCAGTGTTAACTCTTCTATTCAAGAATGAATGCTTTGACTACATGTCCGGACATTGTGACCAAGTTTCTTACATTTAGAACAAGTTGAAACTTTTCTTGGACGTTTTTCGGGCTGAGAAGACTCGAACCAGCTCTTTATCCGCGATTTCTTCGGCCTCCCTGGTTGTTGACGTACGTGTGGTGGATTACACAGCTTACGACTCACTTCCGACGGAACGGGAAGTGCAGCATCTCTTGGAAAGATACTACCAGAGTATGTGTTGTACAGGTAGGTCGTGTGATAGTATGGATGTGTAAGTTCGATCGTCGGCCTTCTACAAGCCTCAGCAACGGCAATGGCATGGACACAAGGAATTTTTTCGACATCATACCTCTTGCAAGAACACGTCTTCTCAGTCAAGTTGACTAAATGAGAAGTTTCGGATCGCGTAACAACAGCCTGGTGTTCATCTATGGCCTGCATGTTGTACTGTATGACTTCATCGACCCTTGTCTATCATTTATAACAATAATGTTAACTCTACTAAAGGTATTGTTAACTCTACTATAAAGGGACTAACTCTACTATGTGCAATGGTAACTCTACCTTTAGGAGCTTTTCAACAGATGCTGTTAGAACAGTTGCCGTCAGAGTGGCCTTCGTCTTCCGCTTCGTGAACCAATGTGTTAATATCGACCTTATTGCATCTATAAGCTGGACAATGGGAAAAGTTCTTGCCTCTGATAATGCATGGTTTATTGATTCTGCAATGTTCGACATAGTGAAATTGTATCTGTTTCCAGGAAAGTACACTCGACTCCACAAACGCACGTCAGCTTTTATCAAGTAGGCATGAAGATTTGGATTTAACGCTTGGATCTGAGCAAGTATAGCGTTGAATTCATCGACCCTAAAAGCGGTGGCAGCTTTCTTGAACAACTTAAAGGGCTTGCCACCTCTAAATTTCGACAAAATGTTCTTACGTAGGTGGTAGGTGCAAATACCCCGAGAAGAAAGTGGGTACACAATCTTTATGGCTTTAGCAATGGATTTATGTCTATCTGATATGATGGCAAGTTCTCTGTCATCAGGGATCACACGGTTTAGCTGTCTAAAAAACCATTCCCAAGATTCGTCATTCTCGGTATCAACCACACCAAAAGCCATAGGAAATATGTTGAAGTTACCATCTTGCATGGTAGCGGTTAATAGAGTACCTTTATACTTCCCTAGCAAAAATGTACCATCGACAACAACAACCTTCCTCATATAGGGAAAACCCCTAATACTTGCATCGAAAGCGATGAAAAGAAACTTAAACCTGTCTTGCCCGTCAACTTCGAGCTTTATTAGAGTTCCATGATTCGCTCTTCTAATAGCAAAAAAGTACGACGGAAGTTCCTCATAACTACTTTCCGAACTTCCGGTAAATAGGGCTCGTGCTTGGCTTAGAGTACGGTGTGCTTTCCAGTACTTCATCTGCATACACGTCAGACTTAAATGTCAAACTAACTCTACCATACGTCACAATAACTCGACTACACTACAATCTAACTCTACCACACATTACACCCTAACTCTATTACACATAATCCAACTCTACCATACTGTCAGTCCAACTTTACAAATACGTCAGCACTGCAATCTAACTCTACTACACTGCATAAACGTGAGACTTAAATGTCAAACTAACTCTACCATACGTCACACTAACTCTACTGCACTACAATCTAACTCTACCACACACTACACCCTAACTCTATTACATATAATCCAACTCTACCACGCTGTCAGTCCAACTCTACTAATACGTCAACACTGCAATCTAACTCTACTACACTGCAAGCCAACTATACCAACTGACAGACTAACTTAGCACTGCAATTTAACTCTACTACGAAGATTAACTCTACCATGGCGTAAAATTACGTTTGTACCTTTAGACCGAATCGCTTGCTCATTGAATCAACAACGTGTTGAGGAAGAACAGATGGCCCAATTCCACCTACAAATTCCAAGTATAACCTTCCTAAGACTTCCGTTGACGCTTGTCGTGCACGACATGATCTCTCCGTAACAGAACAACTATATTCTCCCATATACTTCCGGACAAAGAAACATCCACCGTCGTCGACAGGTGAAGCTCGCACTCTCCAGTGTCAATTTGGTACCCAACATTTCACATCCAACACTCTCTTCGATGAAGCAACAACATCGAAGTCAAACCTCTGTAAGACAGAAAGTATTTTTAGCCTGGTCATGAGTTCTTTTTTTGATGAGTTTCGTTGCCCAACAACCAATGCGAGTGCGGACATCTCTATATCCAAATACTCAGCATTCAAATCCAACCCCGTTGCTTGCTCGGACAGGTTTTTCTTCTTTTCTTCCTTCGATTTTCTACGAACACTGATATAATCTTCATCATCCGAGCTTGCGCCATCCATATCATCGCAACAGTCGAATCTGAATTCCTCATCCTCGTCCTCAGCATGTTCACCTTCATGTTTCACATTTTCTAGTATACGCTCATTGTTTGGTACACCTCTACTAAATATCGGATCAACTCTACTACACCGAACATACGAGGCATCATTCTCCGACTTACATTGGAATTGGAATTTCTCGTCAATGTTTCTCCAACTACACTGACCTTTTTCAGGGTAACTCACTGAAACACGAGATCTAGTGGTATTTTCGACACATAGACGCATTGCTTCTTTACGAAATTGTGAAACAAACACTTGCAATTGTCTATCTTTACTCACAATTACAGGGGGAGTATCTTCTGGTAGTGACTGAATGACAACATTTGGCATGTAGCTTAGGTTTATCTCATGACAATGTGCATCCAAACCAAAATCGGCATAGACCATCTCCAAAAATTCATCGAGCCTTAAATCTTCGACAATGCCTATGATCTGACACCCGTACGACTGGTCTACCGAAAATATCCATCGATTTTCATTAAAACTCCATATCCCACAAACCAAAATGATTTGATCCATAGATCCAAACATAAACAGAAAAAGCAAAGGAGCAGCGAAGAAGTAAAGGAGCTTCAAGAAAGCTACAATGGCGTCACTTATGGAGGAATCAGTTGGATGTGCGGCAGATGAGATAATAACTGAGGGGTAAATACGTAATTTAAGCTCTACTACGAAAGTAGGCTAGGTTTCCAAAACTAACTCTACCATACTGCACTATGTCCGTGTAGAAGAGTTGATTAGAGCACAAACAACAACTATATTATGCTGGAAATCTAACTCTACCAAGCACACTTCACCTCTATCACGCTGGAAATCTAACTCTACTACACACGAAATTTCATTAATGTCAACTCTACTAAGCATACTTTAACTCTACTGCTCTGGAACTCTAACTCTACCATATTGCACTTTGTCCATGTGATAGAGTTGATTAGAGCATAAACAACAACTCTATTATGCTGGAAATCTAACTCTACCAAGCACACTTCACCTCTATCACGCTGGAAATCTAACTCTACTACACACGAAATTTCATTAATGTCAACTCTACTAAGCATACTTTAACTCTACTGCTATGGAACTTTAACTCTACCATACTGCACTTTGTCCATGTGATAGAGTTGATTAGAGCACAAACAACAACTATATTATGCTGGAAATCTAACTCTACCAAGCACACTTCACCTCTATCACGCTGGAAATCTAACTCTACTACACACGAAATTTCATTAATGTCAACTCTACTAAGCATACTTTAACTCTACTGCTCTGGAACTCTAACTCTACCATACTGCACTTTGTCCATGTGATAGAGTTGATTAGAGCACAAACAACAACTCTATTATGCTGGAAATCTAACTCTACCAAGCACATTTCACCTCTATCACGCTGGAAATCTAACTCTACTACACACGAAATTTCATTAATGTCAACTCTACTAAGCATACTTTAACTCTACTGCGCTGGAACTCTAACTCTACTATATTGCACTTTGTCTATGTGATAGAGTTGATCGCTTACGTGGCATATTTCATTAATGGCATTTTCGTAATAACGTTTTTTTCCTCATTTAAAAAGGGCAAAATGATAAATAATAAATTAAAAAAACTATTCTAGTAATTTACAAACATTTGCTCTATTTCAATAATTAACACTTAATTTCGTTCTAATCTAGCAAATGCTGTACCGGTGGATTTAACCATTACCAAAACCAGTACCCAAATACATTTTTTTATAACTCTTACATTGTAATTGCTTTTTGAAATAATTTAAGAATTCTGAAAGTTTTGAAAGTAGTTACAATTATGAGTGGAAATATGGATATATATATATATATATGTGATAAACCATAGCATTAAGATTTTCTATATCTTTTATAATATTAAAAAATTTATATATATAATAAAAAGGTAGCTTTCAGATAACTTATATCTTTTATATTAATAAAAAGTAAGTTTTAATCTTTACTTTGATTTATTTTGATTGGTCGGTTTAACTAGTTAATTTATTCTAATAAAATAATTAAATAAAAATCTAAACTTAACAATTCCTATGTACTCATCTTCCATAAGCCGTCTCACTTTAACTCTCCTAATCTCAGTTTAAGAACTCTAATTTTTTGTTTTCCAGAATTGAGATTTCAAAAACGAAACTTCTAATTAGATTGTTTAATTTTGTTGTTTGAATTTGACCTGATTTGATTACCAATTTATAAGATCGTTATGAAACATAAAACTTTAATTTGAAAACTTAGTGATGATTCTCATATTTGTTTCTTATAAGACATTAATTTACCTGGAATCAACATGATTAAATGAATAATTTGCCAAAGTATATTAGATGGATTTTTGGGGAAGGGAATATAAAAGAATACATTTTGGGCAATTTTAAATTTCTTTGTTGTCTCTCGTTTCTGGGAGAAGAGAGACGAAAATCTAGAAGTGCTTACTTCTCTAAATCTTCAAGCTTCTTCGAAGATTCAAAATTTTCGTTGATTAAGTTTTTTTCTTTTGACAACTTCATTGATTTTGTTTCATACAAAATTTGGTAGCTGAAGATGGACGAAAGCTTTCGACTTAGATTTTTCTTACAAAGTTTCAAACTCATACATCTTTTTCACGATTTTAAGAGAGAAGAATTTATCATTAGGAATTGGGGAAGAAGAAATTAATTAGGTTTCCAATCAAATAATTTTAGGTTTAATGGTTAATTTGGGTTTTTATTGGTGGTTTAACTATAATTGGTTTACAATAAACCGTGATTTACGTGAAATTATATTTTTGTGTACATATAGTCATATAGTGTCGAATAAGGATCTCAACTTTTAAATTAGGTGTAATAAGGATTTCAATTTCTGAAAATGTGTGAAAATAAAACTAGAGTCCAAGTTCGTATGAGATTAATATTATATAGAGATTTTGGTGAGGAAATAGGTCAAAAGCTCTAATGTTTATAATATATACTTAATATTAATAACGTTTCTATACATAATATAACAAAATAATTTATACAATCTTAAATATCAATGTGTATAGTTTATAGGTTAATCCAGTATATATTTTAATTTTATAAAAAGATATACATTCGAATATAGGTTACATTATCGTAACTATTTTTTAATTTATAGTTTATATCATAAAGAAATATTCCTAATCAATTGTATCTCGCAAATGGTATTTAGTCTAGTAACAGGTGGTAAGTCTATAAGAGACATGCGCATTTGCATATCCTGGGAGAGACCCCCTGCTTGCATTTGCAAGAACTTCGCCAATGAATTCGACTCTTCTAAAACAATATTAAGATTAGAAACACCACTCTTAAAACTTTGATAAATACAGAGTGAAAAATAATCAAATCTCACGCTATAGCATGTATATAATCCTAATTCTATATTAAATAGAGGAATCACCCCGTAATTAATTCTAAAATTCATGAAGAATACAACAGCAAATCATACTCTTTTTTATAAATTTTAAAAATTTGTTACTCTTACAGTACTAACACAAAATTAAATGTAAATATTTACAATATATTAACTTCTTAAAATATATTACAGAATAATAAAATACAATAATATTTAAATATGAGTTTGAATGCCTAAATGAACATCTAACTCATGTTTACCTAAATAAACAAATATTTACAAATCTAAATTAATATGGATCCTTTTTTTTGTCAACATTAGGCCACAAATAGTCGGACTATTAGCCAAAAAATTAATATGAATTCTTAAACTTAAATAAATAAAAAGTTAAAACCCAAAATGAGTACAGATCTAAAAACAAAATGAATACGAATATTAAAACTTTAATGACACAAATCAGAAAATCTTATATACAAGATTTATAATACAAATCAAAACATGAAATAAACTAAAAGATAACAAATATCATATATACTTATAAATAAATAAAAATAACTACAAATGTATATGAATTTTTCACAAAAAACATATATCGTACATAATACAAAACATCATCTAGTATACATATATATAGGCTTAGTTATGATTATAAAGGCCATAAATATATCTAATGAGACTTATACCAAAAACTATTTTCTCTCTCTCTCATGAAATCATTAATGAACATTAAACTTTATAAACTTGAGATACTTTTGAGACCGACTTTGGATTTTTAGTTGACAAATTTTGAAATACAAAATATTCAATTCTAAGAATTTGTAGAGATAATGAGGATATGTTCCTATGGAACACCACCATAACTAAGATCGTGTCTCTAAAATTCTATTTTGAGTGTTGAAAATATATATATTAGATTTGTAGCAATTGTTCCACCAACCTCGGAGATGCTAATTTGTTTCCAAAGTGTAGAGTTGTCTTTCTAATATCTTTCACGGAAATTGTACACTTTTTTACTTATTCCATATTTTCAAAAACCAGCTTGATTTGCTCATTTGCCACCAAACATTTGAACTCCTTTTTAGATCATTATTTTATCTCCGGGCTTAGACATAAATATGTCATCATTAATGTATTTAATCTTCATGTACTAATTGTTTATTACAAAGTGGTGAGTATATGATAATTCTTTCATTCATTATTTATAATAATCTGTTTTGGTCATTACTAATATATTAAGTAAATATTTTCGTTACATAGTTTTAAGATAATAAATATTTTTTTCCTATAGTTACTAAATAATCTTAGATGATAATTTATTTATCATATAAAAATGTAATATTATTTAATTTGTTGTCTTTTAACCTATATGTCAAAACTATCTGTATCACTTTTAAATCTATTAATGATTTTAATGTTTTGATTTTGTAATGTAAGTTAATTTTAATTTATTGTAATTTTTCATGCCTTTTTTATTTAAAAATAAATAAATATTATGTCTAATGTTTCACTAAGTTAAGTTTGTTTTCTGAATTAATAAATGAGTAAGAAAAAAAGTTTTCTTGTTTCATATATATTATAAGATTGTCTTTCTTTTTCGTTTCCAAACAATATTGATACAATTTTCTTCTTTATCTAAGAAATTGTACGAAATTTGAATTTTTCAACAATATTTAAATTCAACTAACAGCTTTGCAATTTGATATATTTCATTTATAGTCATATAACTGACAAAAATTTTAGTGTTATAAAATTTTTTGTAGCTAAGTTAGAAAACTACGAAAATCATATGAAAAAACACCAAAGTCATTATAAAAAATACTATGAAAACCTATATAAAACCAAAATAACTACACAAAAACATTATCTTAAAGCACTAAACTATCCCGAAAATGGTTTGCTATGTCATAGATATCATTTTGAGTCAGAAATACATGATCACTTAATCTTTTTAATATTCTGAAATATTTTACAATATAATGTATGTACTATTTGAGTAATTATTCTTTTTTTAGTTTCAAAGATCACAGTTATATAAAGCATACCATAATATTAGGTTGGGAACTAGAAGAACTGTAATTACAATGCAAAAAAATGAGGTTTTACTAAGCTTGATAGAAATGGTGTAGTTTGGTGTTTTTGAAAGAAAAGAAAAATGAATTAGAAAAAGACGAATTCTTATTACCTAGAGCAAATGATCATTTCATTGAGCATATTTGGCCAGGATTGGATCAGATCTTATCATAGTTGGTCTGCAAGTTAATCATTTAACACACGAGTGTAAATGTATCAACTCGTTAGGTCTATACTATATTCTTTGTCCTCTAAATCCTCGAGTGTTTCAGTGCAAAGTATGAAAACTTATTTGTATAATATCACAAAATACTTTATTTCTGCAGGCTCCTAATTTTTGTTTTCTCTTGGTTGCGACATCAGTTTTTATCAAAGGCACATTAGACTAATCAAGGTTGCAAGATTAAAAAAAAATTGTCTTCTATGAGTGCACAATAACAAAAAAACCACCAACGAAAGAGACTAAAGGAAGAGAGTGATACATATGAGTGTTTTGAGCTCTTTATGTTGTCCTTTTTCTGAAACCTCATTTGTGTAAAACTTGAGCTAGAAGACACTTGAACACAAACAATTTCTATCTGAAGCTAAATAGAATACTCAAACCTAATGATTAATGCAGCCACAAAAGTGAATATTGTGCGTGTGAGGCTCCTATTGTTTTATCTTTGTTTCATCTTCATTGTCTTGATAATATCCGCAAGTGAAAGAGACAAGTGAGAATTGTGTGTACATACTCTTAATCTAGTGAAGTTTGGAAGACACGCAACTTCCGCGAGATGTATTGGGGATTTGCTAAAATGTTTTTTACTTTACAAGCTAACACACGATACACACCCAACAAACTGTAGAACTTAAGCATGTTTAAAACCTAATAGACTGTTTTATTTTTCTCCCCGTTCAGAATCAATAAAAGCATTTCAGCATAGAATTATTTGATTGCTCAAAATGAAGATTGAAATATGTTAATACATCTTCAACGATTTAGAAGAGGGGTGAGTTTTTTTTTCTTTTTTTCAACAGCAAATTATATTGGGCCACAACTGGTCGGCTCCGATAGCCAAATTTCTATACAATGTAAGCGGGGAGACTCGATCTTTAGATATACAAATGAGCTGCCTTATGTAAACTTATCGTTTGCCATTAGACTAAGAGTCATTTGCAAGAGAAACTCACAAAGAAATGGATGAATTCAAGAAACATCTCTCATTCTTTTTCAAATAATATTATTTTAATTATTATAAATTATTTTGATTCTTTTATTTTTAAAAACTTCTATTAAAAGTGTCCAAGTGCTCTTCTTCTCTCAAACATATTTTTGCTCAAGTTAACGATCAGAGCGAAAAATGTGTTAACTAGGTAAAAGCTCTGTATGTTAAACATCTCTACATAGTATTATTATTCTTGCAGCAAAAATTTACAGAAGCATAGAAGCATTACGAAAAAAAGAGAAAAAAACAAACACGCAAAATAAGCTCATACAACCACACAGAACAGAACCTCTATTAACACCTACAAAAGCAAAAGCATAACAAAAACAAAGAGACTTTCGCAAAACGACCACTTTGATCTTGTCAAAACGACACCATTTAAATCTACTCTGTTTCTTTTGTTTCTTCTCGCTTTTTGGATTAGAGATCACAGGCCGTAAGAAGGAGGAGAGTTCCTTGGTCCATTCTCTGATCTTCCTGCTGCTTTATCGAACGCATCCGACGTCGACCTCCTCCTAAACCGAAAGGGTTCCTTTCCTCCTGCGTTTGCTCCGTTCACACAATCCCATATTCGTTAGTAAACTTCATACATTTACTTCCAAACACATAAATTTCAATCCTTTCAACTAATAAAGACACAAAACTTCACTATTTGACTAATTATGTAACGTGTTCAATAAGTTTATAATATGGTAGGATACTACTTCAATGAGATGCTAACAGTCACGTACCAATTAGACTTTTAAGATGTTAGGTAAAATAAAACAAATATTTGACAAGACATTTCACCTAATTCGACAAATAATATTGATGATGGAGAGTTAAGACTATAATCAATTATTCCAAACCTAACCCTAAGTTGAAGTAATCAATAATGGAACCACTAAGGGACAAAACTGTAATTTCATTCGTCGACAAGAACGAAGTTAACTGCACTGTGTCACTGATAGATTATTAATAAATGTCATAATTACCCTTTAATGTCATCCAATCAGAGGTTTTCAAAATTGACGAAACTAACCCTCAAAGAATTTTTTCAAAAAAAAACTCACCAGAGAAAGGAGATAGAGGCGGAGAGAAAGGAGAGAGTGGCGGAGTTGAACCGGCCGGTGAAGCCGGAGCTGAACCGCCTTGATATCCCGGTGGTTTAATTATCATGATGCTACGTGTTACTTTCACAGTCTCATCCGCCGGCGAATCCTCACCGTACGATTTCGCGATTCCACCATCTGATTGATCTAATCACGGCCAAAATAAACCAAGATCAGAACAAATCAAATGCAAAATTCATCAAAATCAACGCCGATTTTAAGATTTAGTCGAATAAAGAATCCGGATCGATCGAATTCAAATACTTCAGTGCATGTTTATACTCTGTTTTTTCATTTCTATATTTAATTCGTCAGCTCAACATAGCAAAACACGGCGTACCATTGCCGGAGCTAGGTCGGAAACTGAAGGTATGATGCTTCCGAAGCTTTCCAAGGCCGTTCTCTGGCCGTGGACCAGCGACTGTATCATCCCAAAGATGGTCAAGTAAGCCCATGGTTTCT
>JAKUCM010006906.1:0-37447 GCA_023374145.1 Lepidium sativum | reverse complement strand
AAATTTTTTTTTTTTTTTTTCTTTCTTATGTGATTTGGGTGCATCGATCAGTCTAGTGCCACTCTTTGTTGCACAAAGGTTGAGATTCAATAAATACAAATCTTGCAAGATCTCCTTGGTTCTGGCTGATAGGCCTTTAAAGATATTTCATGACATTTTAGAAGATCTACCTATCAAGGTTGGAGGTGTTGAAATACCAACAAATTTTCAGTAGTTCTTGAGATGGAAGGAAGATCTAAGGATCCATTGCTATTTAGAGGACCATTCTTGGATACTATTGTGTGCATTATTTGATGTACAAAAGGGTGAAATCGAGTAAAACTTGGAAAAGAATTTCAAGATGACCTTAACATCAAGGATGCAATGAAAAAGCCAACTATTGAGGGTCAGTTGTTCTGGATCCAGGAAATGGATACACTAGCAAATGCGTTGCTAGAAAAGCTTGCAGTGTAGTGGTCGATTTCAGTCCTACACAGTCAATGATAACTGGTCTGAGGTCAAAGCTCCAAAAGTGGAACTGAAACCACTCCCCATTGATCTAATGTACACTTTCTTGGGTTATAACTCTACTTATCATGTTATAGTCAATGTTTCATTGAATGATGATGAATGGAGCATGATGTTGGTGGAGCATGATGTTGTTTGAGCTCAATTAAAGCTCGATATATAGTTATTTCATCCATGGCTCCTCGGAAGATGTCATACGAAGAATAACAAGAAGAATTCCATGCGACGCTAGACCAATTTGCTGCCAATATGCAAGTTGTTTTTCAAACTCCACACGAAAGTTCATTGTCTTGAGTTCTCCAAATGCAAAAAACAACCAAATCAAAAACGCCAACACACACGTCGTGAGGTCATTGACGATGTTAATGATAAAGATTTTGACAATACTTTTGCGCCTTCCAGCCCTCAGCAATGTAAACGTAATGACAGACAAATTCGTGTTCACGAGACTAATGAACAACTACCAAATTATCATTGGGAATCAAGGTTTAAAATATCTATCACGGAGTTCACAAAAACGTCAAAACCGGAAGCAATTCATTGATTGGCTTGTTAATATTCTTACTTTAGCAATCGAACTCACAGAGTATGAACAACTGAAAGTGATTAACGACGAAATGAGGAACTCGATTTTGTATTGAACTGTAAAGCGTATTACACACGTACAACAATTTTGGTTTTTGTCTTGCTACTTATAATTACACATACGAACAGACTCTATACGAACAGTCACGACTTATCCTACGGACACGACTCATACAACAATCACGACTTATGCAATCTGACACGTTCATTCACAGAGAACACGACTTATACGAAGGGACGCAAATGATACGAGACTTGCATTACACGTTAACACTCCCCCTTAATCAAGTCTCGGTTTCACTTCAATCTTCTTTCTTAAGTCTTCGAACCTTGTTTTGCTCAATGCCTTTGTGAGGATATCTGCGAGTTGATCTTCTCCTTTGCAATACTCTAATTTAATGAGTCCCTTTTGTTCAGCTTCTCTTACATAGTGATACTTGATTTCGATGTGTTTTGTTCTTCTATGTTGTATTGGATTCTTTCCAATAGCTATTGCCGATTTGTTGTCGCATAAGATGGGAACTCCCCCTTATATCCTTAAACCAAACTCCATCGGAAGTCTTTGTAGCCAAACTGCTTCATTTGCTGCACCACACACGGCAATGCACTCGGATTTGGCTGTTGATTGAGCCACAATTTGTTGCTTATTTGATTGCCAACAGAACATAGCCGATCCAAGAGTAAAAACATAACATGATGTGCTCTTCATGTCCTTTGTAGAACCTCCCCAATCGCTGTCCGAATAACCTATCAGTTTTGGTGTTTTGACGCTTGAAAACCTTATTCCAAGATTTGATGTTCCATTGACATATCGTAGCACCCTCTTTCCTTATGGATAATGCTTTACTAACACTGATGACATGAACCTTGATAGATAAGAGCTTGCATACATCATGTCAGGTCTTGATGTACAAAGATAAAGGAGTCCTCCAACAAGGCTCATATACTTAGTTTGATCGCCATATTCCTTGTCATCTTCAAACTTCTTTCCCGGTGGTAAGAGTGGTGTGTTGACGCTTTTGCTTTCTCTCATTCCAAACTTATAAATGAGTTTATTTTTGCATATTTTTCTTGGGATAGAAATATACCTTGATCATCTTGTATTATTCCATTCCGAGAAAGTAGCTTAACACTCCAAGATCAGTCATTTCGAATTCTTTCTTCATGTTATCCTTGAAAGTGTTGATGAGACGAAAGTTGTTCCCTGTGATGATGATATCATCAACGTATAAACTAACAATCAACACATCTTCTCCTTGCTTCAAGATGTATAAGGCTGCATCATTCTTACTCCTCTCAAAACCGTTGTGAATGAAATAAGAGTCTATCCTTCCATACCAAGCCCTTGGTGCTTGCTTTAAACCATATAAAGCTTTGTATAACCTTAGTACCTTGTCTTCTTTTCCTTCAATCACAAACCCAGGTGGTTGTGTGACATAGACTTCTTCTTTTAGTTCTCCTTTTAGAAAAGCCGACTTGACATCCATTTGATAAAATTTCCACTTCATTTGAGCCGCATATGCAAGAAGGGTTCGTATTGTATCATGTCTTGAAACACGAGCAAATGTCTCAACATAATCAACTCCATATTGTTGAGAGAAGCCTCTTGCGACCAATCTAGCTTTGTGTTTGATCGGATTGCCACTTGCATCGGTTTCGACTTTGTAGATCCATTTTACACTTATGACATGTTTATTCTCCGGCTTGTTTACTAGCTTCCATATCTTGTTTTTCTCAATCATTCTGATCTCTTCCTCCATAGCTTTTCTCCAATCTTTATCAATACATGCTTCGTTGTAATTTTGTGGTTCATCGTGTGCTAGAAGAAATTCTTCTATTATCTCAGCCGCTTCTTCAACGTCCACTCTTTGAGTTACATTCATGATCTCTTCCATGGATCTGATTTTTCTTGGAGGCTCGGATGTCACTCGTTCGTCACTTCCATCTTCATTGTACTCATAAACTTTGGCTTAATCCAGAACCGGAGTGAGGACATTTCCGATTTGCTCTTTTAATGGTTGTTGATCGTTGATTGGCAGGACAAAAATCTTCTTTATTTCTTCTCGCTTGTCCCAATCCCACTTTTTGTTTTCATCAAACTCAACATCCCTAGATACTTCAACCTTCTCATTCTCCAGAATAAAGACTCTATATCACTTCGATTTGTTGCTATAGCCAATGAAGATTCCACGCTTTGCTTTGGCATCCAACTTCTATCTCTTTTGATCCGCTATGTGTACATAGCATATGCTACCAAGTATCTTCAAATGTGAGAGGTTTGGTTTGTATCCACTCCACTTTTCTATAGGCGTTACGTCATTTTCAATAGCCTTTGATGGAAGACGGTTTTGAATATAGGCTGAAGTATACATGGCTTCTGCCCACAGCTTGAGTAGTAAACCTTGCTCAACAATCATTGATCTTGCCATTTCCACCAAGGATCTATATTTCCTTTCTGTTGTGCCATTTTGTTGTGGGGAGTAAGGTAAAGTAAGCTGTCTATTAATACCTTCTTCTTCACAGAATTTGTAAAATTCTTGTGAAGTGAATTCACCACCACCATCCGATCTTAGCTTCTTGATAGCACAATCATATTGTTTCTAGATCATGGCTTTGAACTTCTTGAAGGTCAAGAATGTTTCTGATTTTTGCTTTAAGAAGTATACCCAACACATATGAGTAAAATCATCTAAAAACAATAGAAAGTACTGGCTCCCATCGAGTGATTTGTGGTGCATTGGTCCGCATACATCCGTGTGTACAATCTCAAGTTTCTCCTTTGTATTTGTTTGAGATTCTTTTGGAAAAGTTCTCCTTGATTGCTTTCCAAGTTTGCATGCCTCACATACTTTTTTGTTAACTTTAAATTTTGGTAAGCCATTTACCAAGTCTTTATCTTGCATTTGTTGCAGTCTATTGTTGCTTATATGACCAAGCCGTTTATGCCATGATTCCATTTTCTCTTGCTCACTTGCGGTCATAGCTTCTTCTCGGAATGCTTTTAACTTAATCCTGAAACTTTTGTGAGTCATCGGAATTTTCATTATGTGTTTACCTTTCTCATTGAGTATGATGCATCTCTTGTCTTCAAACAATACTCGATAACCACTTGAGATGATTTGAGGAACACTAAACAGATTTTTCTCCAAATCAGGCACCAAAAATACGTTTTGAATGATCCTTTTGCCATTACTTGTCATGATCGTGATGTCTCCTTTTCCGTCTGTCATAAGTATTTCTCCATTGCCTATTTTGATCGGAATCTTGACACTTGTCAATCATAGAGAAGTATCCCTCCTCATTAGTCATATGGTTAGTGCATCCACTATCTACTAACCAAATTTCTTCTTTTGTTGTTGCTTCTTCGGCTTCACTTGCTGTAAACAACATATGCCCTTGATCGTCACTTGAATCTTCCTCTTCAATAATCCTATGTGCTCTTTCTTTCTTCTTTGAGTGACACTTATTTGAGTAGTGACCGATCATTCCACAATTGTAACATTTAATGTTACTCTTCTTGTTTTTGCTTTGATCTTTGTCCTTCGGTTTCTTCCAACACTCTTCGTTTGTGTGACTGCTTCTTTTGCAAAACTCACACCCCTTCCTGCCTTGATTATCACGGCTTCTAGAGTTGTTTTGTTTAGAACCGATTTCTCTTGCTTTTGTATGAGCATTGAAAGCTCCTTCATATGTGCTTTCATTTCTTGTGAATAGCCTTGCTTTATGTGCTTTCAAAATACCAATCAGCTCTGTCATTGTTAATGAATCCAAGTCGCCAGTTTATTCCAAAACGCTGACAATGCTATCGAACTTGGCTGGGAGAGAGATGAGTATCTTCTAAACAACTTGAGAACTTGTTTTCTTATCTCCATGATAAGTTAATTGATTTTCCACAACAATCAACTTATCGGTGAATGATTTTATGTTCTCTCCATCATACATCTTCAGATTTTCGTACTCTCTATGAAGTGCTTGAAGTTTGATCAACCGGACTTGTGAAGATCCTTCGTATTCAATCTTCAAAGCATCCCATGACGCCTTTGATGTTGTTGATGTCGCAATTCTTGAAAAAATTTGATCTGTTACGGCAGTTTGCAAAATTTGCAAAGCCAACGTATCATTTGCTATTGCTTCTTCTCTAATCATCTTTGCTCTGGTTGTTTCCGGAGTCTCTTGCATTTGCACCGGTTCGGCCGGTACACCTTCTTCAACCACAGACCAAAGTTTCCTGGTCTTCATGATGGTCTTCATCTTAATGCTCCAGAAATCGTACATTTCCCCATAGAAAATATGAATCACTTGATGTGAAGAGCCTTGCATCGCTTCTTCTTTTTCTGTGAGAGATGGTGATCGATTTTTGCCTTTGTTGTGCTTGCTGTGTTTGTTTATGCTTTCTCGTTTGTCCTTTTAATGGACTTGCTCCGATACCATGTTAATCTTCTTACTTTAGCAATCGAACTCTGTTTTATCAAAAACAGAGTATGAAAAACTGAAAGTAATTATCGACGAAATAAAGAACTCGATTTTGTATTGAACTGTAAAGCGTATTACACACGTACAACAATTTTGGTTTTTGTCTTGCTACTTATAATTACACATACGAACAGACTCTATACGAACAGTCACGACTTATCCTACGGACACGACTCATATAACAATCACGACTTATGCAATCTGACACGTTCATTCACAGAGAACACGACTTATATGAAGCAACGCAAATGATACGAGACTTGCATTACACGTTAACATGGCTGAGTATGGTCAAGGAGATTCTTGACTTTAAGAGTGTACCTGATGAGATGCGTGTTTCTTTGGTAGCAACTCGTTTCAAAAATCGTGCTTTTGGCCAAGAAATCCATACATCGTGAGGGAAAAGACAAAATCATTTCATATGAGAAGTTGAAGAAATATATGTGTCGCGTGTTCCTTTCATATAACTATGAACAAAATTTGTATACCAAGCTTCAGAATTTGCGTCAAAAGTCACGAACAGTGAGTATGTTGCAGATTTCTTTGAGATGGTTGTGCGTACAGTGATATCTGAGACAGAGGATCAGCCTGTGTCTCATTTTATTGGTGGTCTACGATCGCAGTTACAAATTGCACATCTATGAGCTATCAGCATAGAACTTTAATATAAGTCGTATTGGACTTCCTCTTCTTCTCGATCTCTTTTTCAAACTCACTTTGCATCTGGCTCTGGCCCCAATCCATTACCTGATACTTATACTCCCAGCTTTCCTCTTTCCAAACCTACAGTAACATCAGACTTTATTGATGCTTCTCACACGGGAGCATTGCGTTGTTACAATTGCAGAGAAACAGGTCAATGAAAAAACGCTTGTCCGAATATGGTGAAACGAGGCTTACTTGCACAAGATACATATTTGAGTGGTGAACCACAGTTTGATGAATATACATCAGATTCTGAGTATCAAGGTGATGATCTTATTCCTATTGATAGAGGACACTGTATTGTTCTTCGTTGAAGTTGTCTTCTTCCAAGAGCTTCTCAAGAGTCATGGTTGCGCACCACAGTATTTCGGACGACGTGTCAATCAACAGTAAGGTTTGTAAGGTGATCATTCACTCAGGAAGTTGTAATAATGCGATTCATACGTTAGAAATAAATAAATAAAAACCAAATCCTTCTCTGTATAAGTTGGCTTGGTTGAACAATGTAACGGAAATTGGTGTGTCCAAGCAAGCTGTAGTGGCATTTTCTATTGTGAGGATGCTTGTCACTTGTTGTTCTTAACGTATAATCCAAGTCTCGTAACATTGTGTCTTTTCGTATAAGTCGTGTCTTTTCTTATAAGTCATGTTCATTCGTATAAGTTATAACTGTTCTTATAGGTGTCTATTCATGTTGTAATTATATAAGTAGCGAGACAAAACTCAAAAACACAGTACGTGTGTGTGTATATAATACGTTTCCAAATCAATAAATATCGAGTTGCGTATTACATTGTCTCTTTCCTGATTTAGTCTTTCATTCATACTTTGTTCTGTAAAACAGAGTTCGATTGCTAAAGTACAAAGATCAACATGGTATCAGAGCAAGTCGATTAAAAGGACAAACGATAAAGCATAAACAAACACAGCAAACATAATAAAAGCAAAAAAATCAATCATAAACCTTCACAGAAAAAGAAGAAGCGATGCAAGGCTCTTCACATCAAGTGATCTCTATTTTCGATGGGGAAAGGTACGATTTCTGGAGCATTAAGATGAAGACCATTATGAAGACCAGAAAACTTTGGTATGTGGTTGAAGAAGGAGTACCGGCCGTACCGGTGCAAACGCAAGAGACTCTAGAAACAGAGCAAAGATGATAAGAGAAGAAGCAATAGCAAATGATATGTTGGCTTTGCAAATTTTGCAAACTGCTGTAACAGATCAAATCTTTTTAATAATTGTGATAGCAACAACATCAAAGGCGGCATGGGATGCCTTGAAGATTGAATGCGAAGGATCTTCACAAGTCCGGTTGATCAAACTTCAAGCACTTCGTAGAGAGTACGAAAATCTGTAGATGTATGATGGAGAGAACATAAAATCATTCACCGATAAGTTGATTGTTTTTGAAAATCAATTAACTTATCATGGAGATAAGAAAACAAATTCTCAAGTTGTTCAGGAGACACTCATCTCTCTCCCAGCCAAGTTCGATAGCATTGTCAGTGTTTTGGAACAAACTCGTGACTTGGATTCATTAACAATGACAGAGCTAATTGGTATTTTGAAAGCACATGAAACAAGGCTATTCACAAGAGATGAAAGCACAAATGAAGAAGCATTCAATGCTCATACAAAAGCAAGAGAAATCGGTTCTAAACAAAACAACTCTAGAAGCTGTGAAAATCAAGGCAAGAAGTGGTGTGAGTTTTGCAAAAGGAGCAGCCACACAAAGGAAGAGTGTTGGAAGAAACCGAAGGACAAAGATCAAAGCAAGAACAAAAAGAGTAACATCAAATATTACGATTATGGAAGGATCGGTCACTACTCAAATAAGTGTCACTCAAAGAAGAAAGAAAAGGCACATGTGAGTGTTGAAGAAGAAGATTCAAGTGATGATCAAGGACACATGCTGGTTACCGCAAGTGAAGCCGAAGAAGCAACAACGAAAGAAGAAGTTTGGTTAGTAGATAGTGGATGCACTAACCATATGACTAATGAGGAGGGATACTTCTCTAAGATTGACAAAAGTGTCAAGGTCCTGACCAAAATCGGCAATGGAGAAATACTTATGACAGTCGGAAAAGGAGACATCACGATCATGACAAATAATGGCAAAAGGATCATTCAAAACATATTTTTTGTGCCTGATTTGGAGAAAAATCTGTTAAGTGTTCCAATCATCTCAAGTAGTTATCGAGTATTGTTTGAAGACAAAGAGATGTATCATACTCAATGAAAAAGGTAAACACATAATGAAAATTCCGATGACTCACAAAAGTTTCAGGATTAAGTTAAAAGCATTCCGAGGAGAAGCTATGGCCGCAAGTGAGCAAGAGAAGATGGAATCATGGCACAAACAGCTTTGTCATCACTACAAGAAAACTCGCTAATAGTGACTGAAATTAGTGACTGATTTTTCAGTCACAAAACTTGACACTGTTTTGCTACAGATTTGTAACTGAAATGAGACTGAACAAACTTAGTCTCAAATTAGTCGCAAAAGTGATACTGAAAATATTAGTCACAATGTAGTCGCAAAAAAGTGACTAATTTGAAACTGATCTGCAACTGTTTGATATAGTCTCAATTTAGTCGCAAAAATGCGACTAAATTGAGACTAATACGTTAGTCTTAAACGACAGTCGCAATTCAGTCTCAATGTAATAGGTATACACGTTTTTGGTGTTTTGTACCTACCTTTGTAACTAAAACTATGAGACTGATTAATCAGTCTCTGTTTAGTAGCAAATATTTTCTATATATACCTACGACTTCACTTCTCAATCACACCAACAAAACATCTAAGAAAAAGTTATTGGGTAAAAAAAACATTTTTGGAGAGAGAAAAAAAAATTTTAGAGAGAGAAAAAATGTTTTAGTGAGAGAAAAAAATTTGGAGGGAAAATAATGGGAGGTTATTTTAATTATACAAATTTTCAGGAGTGGATGTATAGAAGAATTGATGAAGAAACAAATAACATCTCGTCGGAATTTGCTGCTGGAGTGGACGAGTTCATGTATTTCGGGTTTCGGGTATTTCAGGTTTAGACAGAGAGGACCCGATCGGGTATTTTTGAAATTCGGCTTCGGGTTTGGGTCGAAATATTTCGGGTTTGGGTCGGGTTTAATATTTTGTTAAGGACCCGATTGGATACCCGAACATATATAAATTTTGGGTTCGGTTCGGGTCCGGTTCGGGTCCGGGTCGGATATTTACAAAAATAACTAAAATTCTGCTGGCACGAAAAGTTTCAAATCATTTATTTAGTCGAGGATTCATGCCTTAGTATTATGTATGGTACATGCATGGAGAAGATTTGAATGTGGATTTAGGTAGTTGTAGTGCAAGTTATGGTAGAAGTGAAAATCAAGAAGAAGTTTTTCATGCAGAAGACACACATGTAGGGATGGTAAACGATGCATTTCCTGCTCAGCATTACATGAGTTATGATAACACGAGTTATGATAACACGAGTTATGATAACACGAATTATAATCATAATGATCAAGTAGAGCATGAATATGATTATCAAAATGCAGTAGAAGTACCTAATAATGAGGCTCAAATTTTTTATACCATGTTAGAAGCTACTAACAATCCTTTATATGATGGTTGTGAGGAAGGTCACTCGCAATTATCATTAGCATCTCGGATGATGCATATGAAAATAAATTTTAATGAATCCGAACGTGAACTAGACCAATGGGCAGAACTCATTTCAGAGTATCTACCTAAGGATAAGCAGAGCACTACGTCGTATTATGAAACCGAGAAATTGATGCAAAATTTGGGGCTCTTTTACCATACAATTGATGTGTGTATGAATAATTGTATGATCTTCTAGAAAGAAGATGAAAAATGGGATAAGTGTAAATTTTGCGGAGCAGCAAGATACAAGGAGAGTACAGGTCGAACCAAAATACCATTTAGATCGTATGTGGTACTTACCTATTCGCTGATAGAATAAAAAAGACTATATCAGAGTGCCCACAATGCAGAGGCGATGAGATGGCATGCAGAACATGCAGCAAATGAAGGAGAGATGTCTCATCCATCTGATGCTGCAGAATGGAAGGAATTTTCGGAGTTACACCCCAGATTTGCAAGTGAGCCTCGCAATGTATATTTAGGATTATGTACCGATGGATTCAATCCTTTTGGAATGTCTCGTAATCACTCATTGTGGCATGTGATAATGACTCCGTATAATTTACCCTCGGGTATGTGTATGAAGGAAGAATATTTGTGGCTTACGATTTTGAATTCAGGTCCACATCATCCATAAGCAAGTCTTGATATATTCCTTCATCCTTTGATTGATGAGTTGAAAGAACTATGGAGTACAGGAGTTGAGGGCATATGATAAGTTCAGCAATAAAAATTTCTATGTTAAAGCAGTTTTAATGTGGACGATTAATGACTTCCCCGCATACAGCATGTTATCAGGGTGGTACGACGCATGGACCGATTAGCTTGTCCAGTATGCATGGATGATACTAAGGCCTTTCAATTACCAAATGGATGGAAGACATGTTGGTTTGATTGTCACAGACAGTTTCTTCCTCTTAATCATCCATTAAGAAGGAATAAAATAAATTTTTTGAAAGGAAAAAGATGCTATAAATCAGTCCCCCACCCCTAACACTGACCGGTGAAGAAGTGTATAATCAGCGAATAAGGGAGGTAAATCCAGAAAAAAACATCTAATTGTGGAGGAAAACGGACATGAGGAGAAAGCTGATGGATATGGGAAATGGCATAATTGGCATAAAGAAAGCATATTCTGGGAATTGCCATATTGGAAAGATCTCAATCTATGACATTGTCTTGATGTGATGCACATAGAGAAGAATGTTCTCGATGCCTTCTTAAATACCATAATGAACATAAAAGATAAATCAAAAGACACAATTAAGGCAAGATTGGATATAGCACGATTTTTCTCAAGGAAAGAGTTACATCTGGATAACCGTGGAAGAGCTCCTGTTCATATATTTTAGACTGAGTGGGGGCAGCAAAAGAGCGTTTACTAGCATGTGTAAAAACATGATATTAAATTTACCGATGGGTATGCGGCAGATTTAGCGACTTGTGCTGATATAGAAGGAGGGGAAATTTTTAGGCATGAAGAGTCATAACTGTCATGTTTTTATGGAACGCTTGTTTCCATTTATCTTTGCTGAACTCTTGCCACGTAATGTTCATCTTGCACTATCAGGTATTTATGAAGAAATTATGATAAATTTTAACCACACATGTATATGCTAAATCGTGTATTTTTTCTATGTTTGTAGCACTTGGAGGATTTTTTGAGATTTGTGTAGTAAAACATTGCAGGAGACTCGTGTTCAAATTATGAAGGAAAACATAGTTTTAATACTATGTTAATTTGGAGAAAAGTTTCCCGCCTGCAGTGTTTGATGTGATGGTACACCTCTTTGTGCATCTACCATACGAAGCTGAACTAGGAGGCCCCTGTGTAGTACCGATGGATGTATCCATTTGAACGGTTTTTCAAGAAGTTAAAAAGCAAAGCAAAAAATAAAAGATATGCAGCTAGATCGATTGTGCAGTCATACTTGAACGATGAGATTTCCTACTTCTCAGAAAAGGTAATAAGTTAATATATATAGTATTTTCTTAACATTATATATTAATCATTATTATAAATGTAATGAATTTATTGCCAAGTTAAAGGCATCGAGATATGATGAGGGCGAAGCTCCAGTATATCCGACAGAAGGAATACCCGATATATTTAAACATGTTGGTTGACCAAGTGGATCAAGTCATTGCACCATGCATATATAATGCGGAATTTTGAATATTTTCGCCCCATTAGAGAGGTAATTCAAAAATACCTGATATTGTTATTTATATATGTGTGTTTGTGTTTTATTTTAGTTATTTTTATTTCTATATGACTCAATTAGTGTGAAGAGTACATTCGTCATTGTAATCCTGAATTAACAGAAGACCACGTTATGTGGAAAAATATGCAGAATTTGCCACATAGGTAAGAGATTACATATAAGTAAAAATACAATATTAGTATGATCCTTATTTATATGTATTGAAAATATATAATTATTTAGTTCACGTACAGGTTAGATTATCGAATCCCGCAATCACCTGGCCAACATGGGTTTGCGAACTAGTTAAAGGCCCAGATTAGAAAGTGACAGTGTGGCCCATGTACTTTACGCGAGGATATTTGTTTCATACACGAAACCACGGACGACTGAGGAAAACGTGCAATTATGGCGTATGTGTGAAAGGGGCAAATTATTCAGAAGCATCCGATGAAGCGGATTTTTATGGAAACATAATAGATATCATTGAGTTTAAATACACCGAACTAATTAATTTGAAAATAACACTTTTCAAATGCGAGTGGTATGATCCTACTATCGGGAAAGGAACTAGACAGAAACACAGGCGGTGGAGTTAACACTTTTTTGTAATTTACATCATCTCAAGAAAATCAAGTTTGTTATATTCCCTATCCATATACAATCCAACCAAGGCAGCACTGGTTGAATGTTTGTAAAGTCAATCCAAGGGAAAATATCTCAAGAAACTACAGAGTTAGAGAACCACCTTTGCTACAGACAAGATAACGATGACGATGTGCTCATGATGGTGGTAGAAGATATTGAAATTGAAAATTTGGCTTTTTTAACCCATGATGACGAAGAAATTGATTCTGAAGTTCGAGATGCTGAACCAGAAGATGAATTTTCAATGTAATATGTCGTCCTGCGGATGATGATGAAGAGAATGATGTAGATGAAGAATAATATTTTATTTCTCCGAAACCCGAAGAAAATCTATTTAATTCGACTATATAATGTGTACAACAACCTTGTATTACTTTATTCATTAACAATAGTACTTTGACTTCAGCTTAATTTCATCAATTTTGCTAATAGTTCATTTTCGGGAAATAAACGAAACCGAGCTTAAAACAAGTAACCAATATATATTAGTCTACGTAAACATTTAACGAAAGATTCCAATGGTCCAGTGGTCATTGGACTACAACAAGTCATATTTCTTGGAGGTCGCGGGTTTCAAGTCCCGGCTCCTTTTTTTTCGAGACTTTTTTTTTTTGAGACTGAATAGACACTTTCTTTTTGAGACTGAATAGAGACTTTTCTCCTTTGCTACTGAACAGAGACTGTGTGTGATCTCGATCGCTATCAGTAACACAAGTTGAGACTGATTAGAGAATGGTAGGCCTGTTAGTCGCCATTTAGTAGCTAAGCTTTGAGACTGTTTAGCGACTGATAGAGTTATCAGTCTCAATTTAGTCTCTAAATATTGAGACAGATTGGAGACTAATTGTATAAATTGTCGGTTTTTTGGACCGCAACCATAGAAAATTGTTTCGAAAATGGAATTAGAGATATGTTATGATGTTTTCACATCATGTTAGTCAAGCTCGAGGACTTGTAATTGGTTACGCATTAATTCATAACAAAAACGCATTGTTGATCACATGTATTGAACTACTTAGACGGTATTACAATATGTATGTCTCGTTCGGAATCTTCGATTCATATATTTCATTTTATTCATACATATAAAGTGTACAACCAACTTATATAAATTTATTCATCAAAAATAATGCTTTGACTTCGGCTTAATTCATCAATTTTTGCTATTAGTTCATTTTTGGGAAATAAACGAAACACGAGCTTAAAACAAGTAACCAATATATATTAGTCTACGTAAACATTTAACGAAAGAGTCCAGTGGTCTAGTGGTCATTGGACTACAACAAAAGTCACATTTCTCGGAGGTCGCGGTTCAAGTCCTGGCTCTTTTTTTTTTAATGAGACTTTTTTTTTTGAGACTGTTTTTTGAAGTCTCTGTATTTGGATAATATCTGAGAAACTCTTCTTCCTTGGAACAACACAAAACCTTTCATCTTTTTTTGTTTCGATTTCTAACCTCAAAATCACAGGTTTTAACACGAAAACTAAGCCCAAATCATGTCTACTTCTGGTAGATCTAGATTAGGTAGAGGAGGTGGAAGATCCGGGAGAAATCTTCAACAAGCTTCTTACCGTTCTACACCCTCTGGCGACTCCTTCCTCACCGGCGGCGAGGCTACCGGTGGTTCGGCCACAAACCGGTGGTTCTGGGGCCATCCTATTTGTCAGATTCATGGCCAAACGGAAAACCCACCTCCTCAACCCATGGATGAAGCTTTTTCTTCACATCAAGACAATCAACCATCTCAATTCACGCTTGAAGACCTTCTCCATGATGAACAAAGAGCCATTAAACTTCCAAAGTTGGATCCTTTTCCAACCGAAAATACAATTTGGTGAGAATATATATTTTTTTTGGATTTTATTGTACCATTTGCTTAGATTAAGTGGTAGATTAGGATGATGGAATTTAGAAATGGTAGATTAGGATTTTTTAGTTGGTAAATATGATTTTTATAGAATTTTTATGAATTTTATGGAATATATATTAATTTTTTGTTGTTGAATACTATTTGATAAATATGAATGTCATTATTTTTTAGAATATTTAGATGCTAAATATGATATTTTTGGAATTTTAAGAATTTTATGGAATATATATGAATCTTTAGTAAATATATATTATTTAATAAATATGAAATTTTGGATTTTTATGAATATTTATTTTAAAGATATGATTTTTGGAATTTTTATGAATTTTATGGTATATATATGAAATTTTTAGTTGATAAATATGATTTTTATAGAATTATTATGAAGTTTATGAAATATATATGAATTTTTAGTTGATATATATTATTTGATAATATAGAATTTTGGATTTTTATGATTTTTAGTTGATATATCAATTGGAATTGTTATGAATAAGTTTAGAAATATTATTTGAATTGTGATTTGGAATTGTTTGGAATTTTTATTTTGAATCGTATGTTTTCAGGTTTGATCGAGACGAATTCAGTAAAATTTCCAAATCAGTATCGAATATTATCATGAACGGATACAATGACATTTATTTGAGTTAGACCAATGCTCCTCCTGTTGTGCGAGATCAGTTTTTCATTAAATTCGCGGTAAAAATAATTTTTTTATCTTTAATTTAATTATAATTATAATTTACTAACAAATAATTTTGGTTTTCAAATTTTTGTTTACCAAATTTTTTACTGGAATCCGTCTATTACTGAGACCGTTTGATTTGAGTTTGATCAAGTCGGTATCAACAGGATGAAGAGAATTACAACTCAGATTAAAACTAAGGGAAAATGTCCGAAGTGCAGCAAGAGATGACGACTTACAAGGAACAGGTGCAGCAAGAGATGACGACTTATAGGGAAAACATGGTATTTCTAAGACATAAGAACCAGGAGATCTTACAGTTACTTCAGACAGCTATCCCTTCGTTCCCGACTCAACTTACTACGATGACTCCTCCTCCTTTTCCACGACATGATGGTTTAGGGTCTTCTTCTATGCTCCTCACCAAGCGATCACATTCCCGACCAACTATGATTTATTTTTTGGTTTTAGTACTGTTTGAACATTATATATTTTTGTAGTACTTAATTCTGTATAATTTAGTTTCGGTTTAATATTATATTTGTTTCCCAAAAATTAAATTTTATTTAACATTTAATATTTAAATAATAATTTTATTTCAAACCATAAAAAAAAATTGATACTGATCAGTGACTGCTCTGAGAGTAAATGTTGAGACTAATCTGCGACTAAAACGTTGAGACTGATTAGCGACTAAATGCTTGAGACTAATTAGTGACTATTTTTGATACTGATTAGTGACTACGCTATTGAGACAAATTAGTGACTGATATATTGAGACTAAATAGCGACTGTTTTCATTTGAGACTAATCTGCGACTGAATATTTGAGACTAAATAGCGACTGCGTGTTTGAGACTAATTTGCCACTGACATCTTGAGATTGTTTAGCGACTGATGATTGAGACTAATCAGCGACTGTGACTCTGCAACTGAGAGATTAGTCTCAAAACAGTAGCAAAATATACTAATAGTGTCCGTCCCCAATTAGTCGCAATTTTGTGACTGTAGATGCGGGTCTTGAAACAGTCGCATTTTTGGTACTGAATAGCGACTAAATATTTTAGCGACTGATTTGATCAGTTGCTATTCAGTCTCCATTCTTGGTTTTGAGACTGATTTGAGACTGATTGTGCAGTCTCAAACAGCGAGTTTTCTTGTAGTGCATATAAGCAACAAGAGACTGCAACAAATGCAAGATAAAGACTTGGTAAATGGCTTACCAAAATTTAAAGTTAACAAGGAAGTATGTGAGGCATGCAAACTTGGAAAGCAATCAAAGAAAAGTTTTCCAAAAGAATCTCAAACAAATACAAAGGAGAAACTTGAGATTGTACACACGGATGTATGTGGACCTATGCACCCCAAATCACTCGATGGGAGCCGGTATTTTCTATTGTTCTTAGACGATATTACTCATATGTGTTGGGTATATTTCTTAAAGCAAAAATCGGAAACATTCTTAACCTTCAAGAAGTTCAAAGCCATGATCGAGAAACAATCTGATTGTGCTATCAAGAATCTAAGATCGGATGGTGGTGGTGAATTCACTTCACAAGAATTTAACAAATTCTGTGAAGAAGAAGGTATTAATAGAAAGCTTACTTTGCCTTACTCTCCACAACAAAATGGCACAGCAGAAAGGAAAAATAGATCCTTGGTGGAAATGGCAAGATCAATGATAGTTGAGCAAGGTTTACCACTCAAGCTGTGGGCAGAAGCCATGTATACTTTGGCCTATATTCAAAATCGTCTTCCATCAAAGGCTAATTAGAATGACTTAACGCCTATAGAAAAGTGGACTGGGCACAAGCCAAACGTCTCACATTTGAAGATATTTGGTAGCATATGCTATGTACACATAACGGATCAAAAGAGAAAGAAGTTGGATGCCAAGGCAAAGCGTGGAATCTTCATTGGCTATAGCAACAAATCGAAGGGATATAGAGTTTTTATTCTGGAGAATGAGAAGGTTGAAGTATCTAGGGATGTTGAGTTTGATGAAAACAAAAAGTGGGATTGGGACAAGCAAGAAGAAATAAAGAAGAATTTTGTCTTGCCAATCAACGATCAACTACCATTAAAAGAGCTAATCGGAAACGTCTTCACTCCGGTTCTGGATCAAGCCAAAGATCATGAGTACAATGAAGATGGAAGTGAAGAACGAGTGACATCCGAGCCTCCAAGAAAAAATCAGATCCATGGAAGAGATCATGAATGTAACTCAAAAGTGGACGTTGAAGAAGCGGCTAAGATAATAGAAGAATATCTTCGAGCACATGATGAACCACAAACTTACAATGAAGCATGTATTGACAAAGATTGGAGAGAAGCTATGGAGGAAGAGATCGGAATGATTGAGAAAAACAAGACATGGAAGCTAGTAAACAAGCCGGAGAATAAGCATGTCATAAGTGTAAAATGGATCTACAAAATCAAAATCGATGCAAGTGGCAATCTGATCAAACATAAAGCCAGATTGGTAGCAAGAGGTTTCTCTCAAAAATATGGAGTTGATTATGTTAAGACATTTGCTCCTGTTTCAAGACATGATACAATACGAACCCTTCTTGCATATGCGGCTCAAATGAAGTGTAAATGGTATCAAATGGATGTCAAGTCGGCTTTTCTAAACGGAGAAATAAAAGAAGAAGTTTATGTCGCAGAACCACCTGGGTTTGTGATTGAAGGAAAAGAAGACAAGATACTAAGGTTATACAAAGCTTTATATGGTTTAAAGCAAGCACCAAGGGTTGGAATGGAAGGATAGACTCTTATTTCATTCACAACGGTTTTGAGAGGAGTAAGAATGATGGAGCCTCATACATCTTGAAGCAAGGAGAAGACGTGTTGATTGTTAGTTTACACGTTGATGATATCATCATCACAGGGAATAACATTCGTCTCATCAACACTTTCAAGGATAACATGAAGAAAGAATTCGAAATGACTGATCTTGGAGTGTTAAGCTACTTTCTCGGAATGGAAATAATACAAGATGATCAAGGTATATTTCTATCCTAAGAAAAATATGCAAAAATAAACTCATTGATAAGTTTGGAATGAGAGAAATCAAAAGCGTCAACACTCCACTCTTACCACCGGGAAAGAAGTTTGAAGATGATAAGGAATATGGCGATCAAACTAAGTATAGGAGCCTTGTTGGAGGACTCCTTTATCTTTGTACATCAAGACCTGACGTAATGTATGTAAGCTCTAATCTATCAAGGTTCATGTCATCACCGTTAGTAAAACATTATCAAGAAGGAAAGAGGGTGCTATGATATGTTAATGGAACATCAAATCTTGGAATAAGGTTTTCAAGCGTCAAAACACCAAAACTGATAGGTTACTCAAACAGTGATTGGGGAGGTTCTACAAAGGACATGAAAAGCACATCAAGTTATGTTTTACTCTTGGATCGGCTATGTTCTGTTGGCAATCAAATAAGCAACAAACTGTGGCTCAATCAACAGCAGAATCTGAGTATATTGCCATATGTGGTGCATCAAATCAAGCAGTTTGGCTACAAAGACTTCTGGAGGAGTTCAATTTAAAGATAAAAGGGGAGTTCCCATCTTATGCGAAAACAAATCGGCAATAGCTATTGGAAAGAATCCGGTACAACATAGAAGAGCAAAACACATCAAAATATGGTATCCCTACTGTAAGAGAAGTTGAACAAAAGGGACTCACTAAATTAGAGTATTGCAAAGGAGAAGATCAACTCGCAGATATCCTCACAAAGGCATTGAGCAAAACAAGGTTCTAAGACTTAAGAAAGAAGCTTGGAGTGAAGCCGAGACTTGATTAAGGGGGAGTGTTAACGTGTAATGCAAGTCTCGTATCATTTGCGTCCCTTCGTATAAGTCTCAGTACCTGTGTGTGTATATGTAATACGTTTCCAAATCAATAAATATCGAGTTTCACATTACGTTGTCTCTTTCCTGATTTAGTCTTTCGATCATACTCTGTTCTGTAAAGCAAAGTTCGATTGCTAAATTACAAAGATCAACAGTTGTTAGGAAGGCCTTGGCAGTATCATCATGATGCTTTTCATTAGGGGAGAACCAATACGTATAGTTTTGTGCTTGGTGATTGTACGATGACGTTAATACTAGCCCAAGAGGTACCAAAGCCAGAGTTGCCTCAAGATGTCTCTCGTGTAGCTTCTTCTTCTTCGCACGGACAATTTGGCAGTTCCGAAAGCAGAGTTTGAAACCCACTTACGAGATTCAATGTTCATTTGGGTGTTAGTTGCATCTCCAGCTTTGTTGTCTTCTCAATCTCTAAGTGTCGCATGCCTTTAAAAATTTTCTTTCTTAGTTTCATGATGTGTTTCCAATTGAACTACCGCAAGGATTACCACCTTACGTGACATTCAGCACCAAAATGGTTTTGCTTCTAATGCGGTTCTTCCCAATCATTCTCATTATCGTATGAGTCCTCAAGAACATGAAGAACTGTGTCATCGGGTTGAAGAGCTTCTTGTCAAAGGACACGTTCGAGTAAGCTTAAATACCAAAGAAAGATGGGTGTTGGCTTATGTATGTAGACAGTCGTGCTACTAATAAGATAATATTTTGTTACCATTTTCCAATCCCTCGCTTGGATGATCTTCTCGATCAGATTGGTCGTGCATCATTATTTACAAAAATGGACTTAAAAAGTGGATACCATCAGATTCGTATTCGACCGAGGTATGAGTAGTAAACAACTTTTAAGACACGTGAAGGCCTTTTGAATGGATGGATATGCCTTCGGTCTCTCGACCGCTCCTAGCACGTTTATGCGCGTTATGAACCAATTGCGTCCTTTTATCGTTAAGTTTGTAGTTGTCTATTTTGATGATATTTTGATTTTTAGTACCGATTTAAAGAGCCACCTAAAGCGTCTCGAGGAGGTCCTTGATGTGCTACACCGTGAACAATTTTTAGCAGCGAGACAAAAGTGTGTGTTTGGTGTTTCTCAAGTTTTGTTCTTGGGATATATATTTTCGGCTTAAGGGTTGAAAGTTGATCCGGGCAACGTGGAAGCAATACGTTTTGGCCGACTCCACGTTCTATCGATGATGTTCGTAGTTGCCACGGACTTGCTTTGTTTTATTGACTGTTTGTTCATCACTTTAGTAACATTACTACTCCACTCACCGATTGTATGAAAGGTTCGTATTTTGTTTGGACTCCTAAAAGCGAATTCTGCATTTAAAGCAATCAAAGAAAAGCTTGTCTCAACTCAGATTTAATATTACCAGACTTTTTTATTGTCTTTGAATTGCATTGTGATGCGTGAAAACTCGGGATTAGTGGTGTCTTAAGCCAACAGGGTCGTCTGGTGGCTGTTTACAACGAGAAGATGTCAAATTTTATGCTATTACAGTACTATACAGTACGTATGATGTCAAATTTTCTCGAGCTCATTACAGTACGTATAATGTCGAATTTTATGCTATTGTGCAAACAATCATGCTTTGGCGCCATTATTTATTTCACCAAGAGTTCATTTTTATACCGATCATGATGCCCTGAAACATTTGGGAAGTCAAAACAAGGTTTCTTCACGCCATGCTTCGTGGATTTCATATCTCCAACAATTCACTTTGGTTATTAAACATCAATCGGGTCACACAAATAAAGTCGATGATCCATTGAGTAGACGTCATTCTCTTTTGGGTACATTACAAGTTTTAGTTCTCGGATTTGCAGTGTTTGCGGAGTTGTATCTGACAGACCCGTTTTTGGTCGAACTTGGCAAGATCTGAAGCAAGGTTTGGCCTCTGACTTCATCTTACAAGAGGATTTTGTGTTTCTCAACAATTGTTTCAGTGTATCCGAATCTAGCCTGCGTTTACAGATCATTAAATAATTCTATAGTGAAGGCCATGTATGTAAGATTTTAAGACATTATGCGGAATAGATAGAGAATTATAGTGTAAAAGATTTCATTCTTATTGCTTTATTACATGTATATCGAATTACAAGAGCATATATAGGCGACCAGTGAAAGAGGAGAGGTGAGAACCCTAGCCGCCCATGTGACCGTTGGGGAGGAAAGAGACTTCGGCAATCCCAAGACTTGTCACTTTCATCCTTGGGTCGTACGCTCCCTTGGACTTGCGGCCTGTCGCTTTCATCCTCGGGTTGCTTGCTCCCTCGGCTTTGACGAACGCCTCAGCTGGTCCCCATACTCCTAACGGTCATATCTTCTCAGTTAGGGTCTAGTGGGACCCTAACTAAGTCTCCCAAATGGCTCCCTAAGTCCCAGCACATCGCATTTTAGTTTTGGGAAATGGTTGACTTTTTGGTGGGTGCGTTGACCCGAACATTTCAGCTTCCTGCGGTAAGGTGTTCCTCGGACCAAAGTCTTCTCGCGGTACGTTCTGCGATGTACCGCGGTACGAGGTTCCTTCGGATACATTTCCTTCCCGTTGTACATACTCTCTTGTACCGCGGTACGGTTTTCCTCGATCTTTGACTTACCCACAGTTCATCCTGATCCTTCTTGCAGATCGTGCCTGACCTTCCTGCGGTACGTACTAAGTCTTCCCGAGGTATGTACTCAACCTTCCCGCGGTACGTCCTGAGTCCAAGCATTGACTTTCCTGGTCCGCGCGTTGACCACGTACCGCGGTGCATGAAATCCTTCTCGTGGTACGTGCTTCACATCCTGATGGTCTGATGGTCCCGGTAAGGTGTCCCGACCTCCGTTCACAGCCCGATACTCTTTTTAGTGACCCAATACTCATCCTTGACCCAACTTATTTTGATGGCCTTGATAGGTCTTGATCAAAAATGTAGGCCGTGATTGCATATTGCAGTTGGTCATAGAGTCTTATTTTAGTATGACTCTACGTCGCGATGGTGCTAGCTGTGTGGAACGATGCGTTGTGTGTTAGCGCTCCAAGGGTCACGCCAGCAATAATGGTTTATACATGCCTCATCCAGTTCCAACTCCGTTGTGGATGGATGTTATCATGGATTTCGTGCTTGGTTCACTGAGAACAAAACGTGGTAATGATTCCATTTTTGTTGTCATATATCGTTTTTCAAAGATGGCTCATTTTGTGCCTTGTATGAAGACCACTGATGCGGTTCAAGTCGCTCAATTGTTCTTCCGGGAGATTTATCGTCTCCATGGTTTGCCATTGTCTATTATGTCTGACAAAGATTCCCGGTTTCTTAGCCATTTTTGGCGATCTCTGGGGAAATTACTGCATACTGGTATCGATATGGATTATGCTTATCATCCACAGTCTGATGGTCAGAACGAGGTTACTAATCGTTCCTTAGGCGATATGTGGCGTTGTTTGCTCGGTGCTAATATGAAATCGTGGGATGTTGTTTTGTGCAAAGTGGAGTTTCCGCACTACCATGTTGTCAATCGTAGTACGATGTTCAGTCCGTTTCGTGTGGTTTATGACATCATCCCGCGGAAGACTATCGATCTTGGTGTGGCTCGTGATGCATCACGTGACCATGGCTAGACAATAGATTTTGTCGCTAAGTTGTCTTCCATTCACGCTCAGGTACATAACAATTTGAAGTCTGCTTCGGCAAAATACAAAGCGAGTGTAGATCAACATCGCAAAGATATCTAGTTCAATGTTGTTGATTAAGTATGTGCTATTTTGACAATGAAAGGTTTCCTCCGCATGAGTACAGTAAACTGAAATCCAGAAAAATTGGACCTTTGGAGATTCTGGAGAAATTAATGCTAATGCTTATCGGGTTAATCTTCATTATGATGTTCATTTCTCGAATGTGTTTAATGTCAAGCATCTATTTCCTTTTATTGCAGCTGATGAGGTTCACGATTCGAGGACAAATCTTTTCCTACTCCCAGTGACTTGATACAGGGTGGTTCCCTTGAGTTTCTTGCCATTTTGATGTTATTTCCATTTCATGTTTTGGCATTTTTCTTACATTAGATATTTTGAATTTTTTTCCTTTTCTATTTGCTTTTTCCTTAAGAACCATTGGGTTAAGCACTATATTTTATGTAGTCGATGTCTTTCTTCTTTGTAAGGGAAACTTATTTAAATTTATAAAACAATAGTATTAGTCTCTTAAACTCTTATAACGGCTAGAACGTGAAATTTTCAACAGAATAAGAAGACATCGATTCTTGCACTACAAGAAAACATGTCATTTGCGAAGAAAAATTGCGATGCCAAAATCGTGTCGCAAAATTTTTTTGCCATTGCAATGTTCTTGCGATGCCAAAACCTGCATCGCAAGAGCATAGCAAAAGTGTGATGATGATAAAATGTCGCAAGTTTGCGATGCTATTGCGATACCTTTGCAACATTCTTGCGAGACCGCTAAATAAGACGCAAAAGCATCGCAAACCTGCGACGTTCTTGTGAGACAATATTTCTATTCATGTTTGCGACATCTGTGCGTTGGTTTTGCGTTTGACTTTTGGGACATCGCAATTCCATAGCAGAATTTCCATTTTTCTCAATAAATACCCCCACATGAAATGTATTTTGACACCAAACCATAAGAAATAAAATAGAGAAACTAGTGAGAGAAAATTTCATTTGACAAAAAAAGTCCAATAAATTATAAATCTTGATAAAATAAATTACGTCGGAACATGAAGTGTTCACTTTGCGACGATGGATGTATAATCGAAGGGATATGGAGACCGGAGAAGTGACAAAGGAATTTTGAGATGGGCTGCGGGCATTTATAAATCAGGCGGCAAATAACCCACATATTCCAAATGACGGTAACATATTTTGTCCATGTATAAAGTGTGGGAACAAGAAATATTTGAATATCGATATGTTAAAAAGACACGTTTATAATAAAGGATTTACTCCAAACTATTATGTCTAGTTTTCTCATGGGGAGGGGTATAATTTAGGTGCTGGAAGTAGTATTACAGGTGATCGTGGTAATGATCAAGCTAGTCATGAATATGCTAATAACAACTATGGTGGTAGTATGTTTGAAAACTACGCTCATCTACAAGGAAATATGTCTCATGATATGGTTATAGATGCATATCATGGTAATTTTCTGGGTGTTATTGAAAATATTAAGGAAGAACCTAACCCGGAAGCAAAACAATTTTATGATATGTTAAATGCTGCAAATCAACCCATCTATGAGGGATGTAGAGATGGTCTATCTAAACTTTCATTAGCATTTAGGTTGATGTCTATTAAAAGTGAAGGAAACATAAGTGAGAGAAGTATGAATCAATTTGCTGATGTGCTTAAAGAGTATTTGCCGGAAGATAATAATTCTGCTGAGAGTTATTATGAAATGCAGAAAGTGGTTGCGGGTCTAGGATTACCATCTGAAATGACTGATGTTTGTAGTGAAAATTGCATGATTTTCTGGAAAGGTGATGATAAGTTGCAAAAATTTCATTTTTGTGTAAAGCCAAGATACCGTGCAACAAAGGGAAGGACGCGTATCCCATACAAACGTATGTGGTACCTTCCAATCAGTGATAGGTTGAAACGATTATATCAATCGGAGAGAACCTCATCTGCAATGAGATGTCATGTTGAACATAAAGTAAATGATGGGGAGGTTACACATCCGTCAGATGCAAAGGCTCGAAATCATTTTCAAACGCTACATTCTGACTTCGCTAAAGAGTCTAGGAATGTATATCTAGGTTTATGCACTGATGGATTTAGCCCATTTGGTTTATCTGGTAGACAATATTCTCTATGGCTTGTCATATTGACACCATATAATCTTCCACCGAATATGTGCATGCGAAGAGGATTTTTGTTTATGACTATTCTAGTGCCAGGTCCTAGTCATCCGAAGTGTTCCCTCGATGTGTTCCTACAACCTCTAATTCACGAGCTTAAATAGTTATAGTATAAGACTATTTGCACATTCGATTACTCGGAGAAGTAGAATTTCAACATGCACGCTTTTTTATTGTGGACAATAAGTGACTTCCCGGTGTATGGAATGTTATCAGGATGGACGACACATGGAAGATTATCTTGTCCATATTGTATGGATTGGTCAGATGCATTTCAATTAAAGCATGGCAATAAATCATGTTGATTCGATTGTCATCGTCGGTTTCTGTCCATGCATCATCCATACAGAAGGAACAAGAAATTGTTCAAGAAAAACAAGGTTGTGCGTGTGCTTCCCCCAACACACATGTCAGACAGTGAAATGTTGGAGCAAATTGATCATTATGGTGCTCAGAAAACATGTGAACGTGGGGGCAATTGGCACATTCTAGGAAACATGCCTGACGAATATGGTGACTCACAATTGGCACAAGAAGAGTATTTTTTGGGAACTCACATATTGGAAATATCACTTACTACGTCACAATCTGGATCTGATGCACATTGTTAAAAAAAAATTTGACAACATTATGAACACGATTTTAAATGTGCAGGGCAAGAGTAAAGATAATCTCAAAGCGAGGTTGGATTTGGCCGAAATATGTGCAAGACCTGAATTACATATCATGATGGATATAAAACAACCGATTCTGATATTTCATAAGTTAGGAGAAGCTAAACAAACATTGTTTAGCTGGATTTCTTCTGATGTAAAGTTTTCGGATGGTTACATGTCTAAATTCTCAAGGTGTATAGAGCAAGGGAAAAAAATCGGGTATGAAGAGTCGCGATTGTCATGTATTCATGCAGCGACTTCTTCTTTTTGCATTACTTGAGCTCCTTCCAACTACTGTCCATGAATCAATAGCTGGTAAATGGTTTTGTAGTTTTTATTTGTCTAATTGTAGTAATTATAAAAGTGATTTGCTTATAATAGTGATTTGTCAAATATGTAGGGGTCGGTGGATTTTTTAGGGATCTTTGTACACGAACACTAACACTGGATGGCATAGCTCAATTAGAAAGTAACATTCCAGTGTTGCTTTGTCACTTGGAAAAGATCTTTCCTCCTGTGTTTTTTGGCGTGATGGAACATCTTTCAATCCACCTACCACAAGAAGCAGCTCTCGGTGGGACCGTTCAATTTAGATGGATGTACCCGTTTGAGCGATTCATTGGCCATCTTAAAAGGAAGGTAAAAAAACCAAGCAAAAGTGGAAGAATCAATCGTTGCAGGGAGTCTAATTGAGGAAGCATCTCATTTCATATCATATTACTTTAGTCCAGCCGTTAAAACTAAAAGAACCCAAGTCGGACGATATGACGATGATGGGGTTGCACCATCATATGCCATTGCGGTACTTGAAATCTTTCTGTAGGTAGGAAGACTTGGTGGAAACTTAAAGGAAGGGTACTGAGAAAATCACACGTACTGTCGTGTAGCTCACAATTACATATTGCAAAATTGTGAAGATGTAGTGCCATTTAAGAGGTATTTAGATATCGGACTTTATTAATTTATTTATTTATGTACACACACAACTTGGTAACAATCATACATACTTTATCTGGAGTGAGTTTGACAGGCAGATATGGGAAAGCCTTCCTTAACTTGCAAGAAAAAAAATATGACACATACAAAGAACGTGATTTCGCGGGTTGGTTAAAATACTATGTAAGTAAGAATATATATTAAATATGAATAGTTTTGCAAAAATAAATTACTGCACATTTATTAATGTATATTTTGTAGGTTAAAAATGGATGTTCCGGCAAACCTATGCCTTTATGGTTGCATGAGATTATTGATGATCCTATTGCCAGAATCGTAATGGATCCAATGTATTTCACTCACGGCTATACTTTTCATACATACGACCATGATTCCAATAGATCAACGACAAATTATGGGATCAATGTGCCTGGTGAAACTGACTTCTACGGCATTTTGAACAAAATTATAGAAGACACATATCCTGGAGTAATTGGATTGATATGCATTTTGTTCCAATGTCATTGGTACAATACAACGGCCCGTCGAGTAGTACGCACTAATAACTTAGGGGTAACCGACGTTAATGGAAGCCTAACATATTCCAAATTTGACCCGTTTATTCTAGCATGTTAGGCAGAACAAGTGTGTTTTATTCCATATCCACGTATAAGCTGATGATGTGGTTATGCAACAAGAAAGATCATCAGAACTTGCTATAGCTGTTAAGTCAACAAAACAAATCATACATGAGCAACAAGAAGTAGAAGACATCGTTCCTAATGATGCAACCGAAGATCATGATGATTTTGAAGAGTTCAACGAGACCGAAGAAGAAATAGAATAAGAGGAAGATACCGATGAAGAATAAGAGAATAATTAATTAAAATGTGTGAGACAACATTTCTTTAATGTTAGTATCTTATTGTATTTGTAACACCAAAAATCTTGTTTTGAAAAAAAATTTTAAAACAGATGCGAGAGCCCTGAGACGTCACTAAGCTGATGTCGCAAAGGTGTCGCAAGTATGCAATGGCCTAGCAAGGATTTTTTAACTCCTTTCCCTCCTCGGTATTGAATACTACTCTAGATAGATGCTTATCATCACATGTAAAATTACACATTTTTATAAAAAAAATCATACTTAGGGAATTGGGACCTTTTATAAAAATAATTAGATTTTGCGAGGCCATTGCGACATTTGTACTCTAGACGTCGCAAAGGACTCGCAGGTATGCGAGACTCCAGCGACGTCTAGAACACAGATGTCGCAATGGCCACACAAATGCCAATTTTTGTCCTTTAACTTAGTGATTTCTCGGGTCTGTTTTTTAAAAAAATTTAGGCCTTGCTACGCCTTTGCGACATCTGCTATCAGGATGTAGCAAGGGCCTCGCAATTGTGGAAACCCTAATGGCGACGCAGGGCCATTGCGATTCTGTGAGAGCCTTGCGATGGCCGTGTAAATTTAATTAAGCATTGTTTCCTTTTTCTTCATCTTCTCTTCTTCGCGATTTCTCTGTATCTTCTTCCTCTCTCTCGTTTCTCGCTAGCGACGAATTTCTCCTGCTATCTCCGCCCAAGTCGCCTCCATTTCTGACGCTGTCGGCCTCGAAGACGTCATCCTCAACCGCCGAAGCCGCCTCTATCCAATTTCGGTGAGCTCGCCCCAGCGACTCCTGGATCGGGTTCGCCAGTCGATGATACTTCTCATGCACCTCCCGGTGTGCCTCAGTGCCTGAGACCAGATGCTACTACGGGGATGACTATTGAGGACACACTTTCTGATCCCGTCCACAAGTATCTCCTTAATTTTTATCTGAACCGTCCGCCGGGAACTTTCTGGTATTATCTTTCAATTTTAATTTTAATTATTCATACTTTTATTATTAGTGCATTTAAATTATAATATATTTTATGTAGGTTCGATGAAGATGGGATTTTGCCAGCGATTTTGTGGGAGATCTTTGAACGAGATTTCCAGGACCACATATGAATTTTAGCTAGACACCCATCCACATCACCGATAGATGGTTCAGAACGTTTGCGGTAATAAAATTTCATTCTTTACTTTTACTTTATTACACCATTTATTACATACAATTAACTATAATTTGTTAATCTTTTTTATAGCAACGTTTTCACTGGGAGGTTTCCATTACAGGTCTAGTCCACAAAGAGTTTGAGGCAGTCTTGCGTAGACGGATGAACGATCAGGTGGTTGTTGGAAGAGTAAGTGGAAGAAGAAAGGCAATGAGGCAATGCCGCAGTGGTTCAAGGATTCGGTCTGGGAATGCCTAATTCGGTACTGGGAGGATCCGAAGTCGCATAAGAAATGAGCAAGCTGTCAGGCAGCTCGGTTGTCTGGACCTGATGGGATCGGTCCGCACAAGCATTGCTCGGGCCAAACTTCATTTAAAGCCCGAGCCCGCAAACTGATAAATATTTTTACTTAAAATTAACAAATGTTTTTTAAATATATCATAATATATTTTAATCTTTTTCAGCATGAGGAATCAGGGGATGCCCATCCTGGTATCCTTAGCACTCTGTACATCACCAAGCGGAACAAAGCCGGGGTTTTTGTGGACAAAAAAATTCGAGAAGCTCTACAACGACGTCACTATAAAGTTGCAGGAATTGACTCAAGAATGCGATGATGAGAGCTCTGCATCTGGGGGATTATCTACGGCGCAGAAGAACCAAATCTATTCAGCGGTAAAATAATATAAATTCTTCCTTTATCTTTTACTTTAGATAAGTTATTCTAACTTTCGATTATATTTCTTTTCTTAGATCGCTCCCCGTAAAAAAGAAGATTATTTGGAGCAGGTTTTCTCGGCTCGAGGATTGAGCAGTGTATCTCACCTGAAGGCTTTTAACAATCCTCAGCAGTAACTAGTGACCATCGAGAGATATGTCGATCGGCAGACCCAAGAGTTAGATCGGACTAACACCGAACTTGCCAAAGCTAAGAAGAAAATCACGACACTACGATTGCTTGTGGTCTATACTGGCCAAGAAGGATCCAGAGCTAGTTGATGCGTTTGTGGAGATCAATGCTTGAAGACGAAGATACTGGCTCCGGCTCGGGAAATTTAGACCAAACTGACGATTTTTGATTTTTATAAACATTTTGTAAACTATTTTTAATTTGAAAAAAATAACTATTTTTAATTAATCAAATTTATTTTGAATTATAATTTTATATTTTTTAATTTTTTTATTAATTAATATAGTGTCGCAAAGACTTCCCTCACATAAAAGTCGCAAAGGTCGTCCTCGCATACTAGTCGCAAAACACGGCCTCGCTACCTCCTCGCAACAATTTCCTCGCAGAGACGTCACAGGTGTTCTCTAGCAAATGTCGCAAAAGACTCGCATCCCTGTCATCGCGTTCACATCGCAAAACTTGCTACTCTTTTGCGACAGAGCAGCTTGCCAGGCCATTGCGACGTTTTGCTGGCATCGCAAACCTTGCGAGGTAAACATGTTTGCGACTTGCAAATTGCGACATTTTTGTTGACGTCGCAAGGCCGTTTCTTTTTTTCTTTTGCGACATCTTCGCGAGGCATTTTGTTGTGTTATCGTCGCTACTGATACGTCATTACGGGAGAAAGTTTGTAGAAGATTTGAATAACGAATGACACACAAAAGTTCTGATGAAACAACTAGTTGGTCACAGAGCATGAGCTTCAAGGCTGAAGGTCAAGGAAACATGAATTATCTGTGTTGGCAAGATTATAACAAGAATATTGGAGGCGTGTGACATGCCTCTATTTGAAACCAATTCCTCAAGTCTAGTTTGACACAATATACCTTCAGCAGAATTGATTCTTAGAAAAAGCACCACAAAGAGGACTTTTAGTGTACAAATTCACACCCCCCACATCTTCAGAAAACGAAGCAAAGGTACTGCTTTCTAATATGGACCTTACAGGAGTGAGTGTTATGAGAAATATCACATGCATATCTCTAGAAGAGTTCTTTTTGGGAAAACGAGTCCAAGCAAACCTTCAAGATCGGGAACAAGAGCCAGAGGAGGTCGACCATGAAGAACCTGAGTGTTTCTATTTTGATGTGTACATGGACGCGAGGATAACCAAGGGAGTGAGAACAACTCACAAACATAACATTCTTCATCAAACATGGTGCAAATGGCACGAAAAAAACATTGAATCACTCAAAAAGACTGGTCGAGAAATCCAGGCACAACTGAAAACAATTCAACTGAAATTAGTTATCAGCTCCAGCTCTTGACAAATGAGCCCAACTCCCCCACCTCTGAGGCGCTCCAGATCATTCTCGTAGATAATCAGACGGCGGTTCACATCGATACAACCTCGCAGAGCATCATCGCATGTTCGACGACCAATGTCGTCTTACCAACAAGAAGATACAACACCACAATCTTGTCACTTCAATCTTAACTCGACCTCTCAACTCGGGCATAGGTTCGAGTTAGGTGGCAATCATTACACTTGTACTGATGAACAAACTCCTGTGCTGCAATATAAGCCACTTCCGAATCGAGTCTATGCATCGAATTTAAGCTTGTGGATTGCACAAAATACTTGGATTTTCTTTACCTTTTGCCTCTACCTTGTTAATACAAGTAAACTCCCACCATGAACCTTACCACCTTTCAAACTATCCATTGCTTGTTATGTGATATGTAAGGCCTATTTTTGGTTTAAACTTGGCATAAAGTGTTAGATGAGAGCCGATAAGAGTGTGGCTTCATGTATATGCTGGTCCACGATTTTTAAATCGGTTAAGACTAGGTGATTTTGAACTTTGGGTGTGGGAAGCTTGTGTTTAATGCATGGGAAATGAATGAAAAGAAGAAAGGGTAAAAAGTCCTAAGCTAAAAGAGTTTAAGGTGATAAAATTCAGAAGCTATATGTGTTCTAGTAAGTTTTGGGGAATAAAAGTATGAAAAAGGTTCCAAGCATTTGAAAGAATAAGTCTTATGGTATAAGAAGGAAAAGAACCAAAGATGTAAATGTATATGTCCCAAACAGCTAGTAGTCCCTAAACAAGAACCTTATCCTTTGATTGATATTGGAAAAAGCTTGAGAAGATGAATTTGTGGCTGAATAAATGGAGTTCAATTTTGCATGTATGGGTAGATAAAATCTTGCTTTTGTATGCATTCATTGGGTCTCACCTTTAGCATTATGCTGAAGTTTGTTCATTCATTAAATGATCCTTATGCTTAATTGATTGACCAGTTGCTAAAAGGATATCACTTTAATCTTAGGCCTTAACCTCTACCAAACAAGTTCTTAGGAGATGTATAGCTTGATCCATGGTTTTGTGCTATTGAATGTTAAAATGAATGGTTAAAGTGAATGCATATTTTGGTTGAGGTTGAACTTGGATTGAATTGTATTGGCATGAAGTATAGCTTGCTTAACTTGCATCTCATAACTTTTATCTAGGACATTGAGTTTACATTTAAATTAGCTTGTTTCAGTTATGAATTCCCACCTTGCAACCTCTTTTCCTTCTTAGTTTTATGTGTTTACTTAAGGGCAAGTAAAGTCTAAGTTTGAGGGAGTTGATATATATGCATTTTAGCTAATTTTTAAGTGTCTTATTTAGTTCATTTTGCATACATATCTGCTGCATTTGCATCATTTTGGAGTCCTTTTCGGTTCATTTGTATAGTTTGCTTTTTTATAACATATACTTTGCATTTGAAGTTATTTTTAGGAGAATTTGGACCAGAGATAAATAAGACTAGCAGGATTTGAGTATAAAGTGCGCTTTGGGAGCCAAATAGGAGCAAAGGATGAACAGTTCAGGAGGGACTCGATTTGTCAACTTGAGCATGTGGCTTGATCTCTTTTGTTTTGGTGTTGTTAATACTCATTTCTCTTTGATTAATTAAAATCCATTTGTAGAAATTCTAGCACCCATTAGGTGAAATAGAATGTCTGATCAAACCAACTTCAGAGATTCACACTCTTAGCTCGAGGGATCAAATGTCTAATATGTTTATCAGCTAGATTAAGTTGTTTCCTCATGCCATTTATGTTGTTAAATGCTTATGATGATAGATTTTGTTGATAATTTCACTGAGATTGTTTGTCATGAGAGTGGATTCAATAGTCTATGAACTTATTATCTAGAGATCTGCTCTATTTGAGTTTTGTTAAGGAACCTAGTATATTTAAGTGATCCATTGATTCATATGATCTCCACTCCTTAGGAACCTACATTCTCATCTATTTGCTTAGCATTATATCTTGCTTGACTCTTTGTTTTACTGCAATTTGCTCTGTTTTCTTTCTAATTTCTAAAATATATTTTTGTTATATGCCTGTTTAATCTGCTGCTTATTTAGGTTGATAGCTAACTAAAACGATGTTGATAGACTTGAATTAGATATGTTTAATCATATTCCTATTGCATAGCTGCTCACCCATTTGGATTGACACATAAAGTACTGCAATGACCATGATAGTACATTAGGATTTAAAATCATGTTATCATTGACGAAGTCGCCTAACCCCTCCACCAACACCACATCAAAAGAATCCAAATCAAACGGTTAAATACAAGGAGGAAAACATGTCAATTGACTTAAAAACCGAAGCTAGAGAACACCTTTAGCTAAAACTTAAACATAATCATTAAAACTTCTGGATAAATGATACAAATACTAAACTCGAGATATTTTTCCTCTACATAGCCACTAACAAGACCAAAGCCATTGACCTTTTGCCAAGACTAAGTTCCGAAGATGAAACCATGGCTGGGAAGAAAGGGATGAAGAGACGAGAAAAGGCGGACCAGATATCCGACAAACCCAATGTTTTTGGACTGACAAACCACCAAGAATATCGTCACGAAGAGAGATAATCGTCACGTAAAGGTTTTTCCAGGTTGGAGATGAGTGAACAAATGTTGTTGGAGAATTACCCAGCATGAATTCGTTTGGAGACTCAAATGAATCTTCGGATGTTTGAGCCTAAGTCGATTCGGCATTGTTTTCTCTTAGGAAAATTATATGAGCAGACTCATCCACTGAAGCTTCTGGGAGCAGCAGGGTTTGGGGGAAAATTTCCTCCGCAACAAAAGGGACTGTTAGAGTGTAGGAAGCCTATGGTGAAGGCTCCATTACAAATTATGGATAAACCAAGGGAGGGAGGTGTTCCTAGGAAGAGGTTCCTTACAGCTCAGGAAATGAGTGACCATCGTCCGAAGGGTTTATGTTATCATTGCGATGAGAATTTCACTCCGGAACACTTCCTGATGCATAAGAAAGCACAGCTATATTTGCTAGAAACCGAAGAGGAAGGGGGTAATACAGCAATGACCGAGGACATCGAGGAGGTGGGTGACATTGCTCGTATTTCTGGGAAGGCAATGATTGGTATTACGGATTATAACACACTGTGAGTGAAAGGACTGCATGGCAAACGAGCTTTATTTGTGCTGATAGATTCAGACTCCACACACAATTTTATGAACCCTATGATGGTCCGAGAAGTTGGGAGCGAGGCTCCGATCAGCAGGGTCGACTAAGGTATCCGTATGGAAATCAGCTAACTGTCTTGGCCATGATTAAGAAGTTTCAATGGATCTTTTAAGGGACTACCTTTGAGGCAGATTTTATGGTCATTTCGTTGAAAGGTATTGACATGGTATTGGGTATTCAATGGTTGAAAACATTAGGAGATGTGACGTTCAGTTTTAGACAACTGAACATGAAGTTTCAGTATAACAACCGCAATGTGTTGTTACATGGGAGTCAGAGTGGGTCAGTAAGAGCCGTGAAGGCTGAAAAGCTTAATAAAAAAGTAGATCAAGAAATTCAATTGTCAATGATTTGGGCCAATACGACTGAAGGAGAAGAGGAATCTTGCGGAGGAGTGTATGCCCTGACAACAAATATGCGACCTTCTTTGGTTCATGAGCATATTCAGCTGCTTTTGGAGGAGTTTCAGGACCTATTTGAGGAACCAATCAGACTACCACCATTCAGGACACATCATAATCACTGCATTCCACTGTTGAAAGGATCTAATCCGATTAAACAAAGACCATATCAGTATGCAGTTCGCAGAAGAACGAGATTGAGACTATGGTTCAAGAGCTGTTTACACAAGGGACAATTCAGCCGAGTTCTAGTTCCTATGCATCACCAGTGGTACTTGTTAAAAAGAAGGATAGTACATGGCGGTTATGCATTGACTTTAGGGGTCTGAACAACTTGACAATAAAGGACAGGTTTCCTATACCGTTGGTTGAAGATTTAATGGATGAGTTGGGCGGTTCCAGAGTGTTATCAAAAATTAATTTGAGAGCAGATTATCACCAAGTGCGGATAGAACCTGAAGATATTTATAAAACTGCCTTTAAGACGCACAGCGTACATTACGTGTATGTTGTGATGCCTTTTGGCCTTACAAATGCTCTGAGGACTTTTGAGGAACTGATGAATGAGGTATTCAGAAAATTCCTGAGGTGTTTTGTCTTGATATTCTTTGATGATATTCTCATTTACAACTCAGATTTGGAGTCCCATGGTGAACATCTGCGAGGTGCATTTGGAGTAATGAGGCAGACGCTTTATCAAGAGTAGAAGGAGCTGATATACTACATATGGCTATGTTAGTATTGGATTGCGATTATTTGAAAAATGGTCAGGCAGCTTACAGTGAAGATGCCCAGATAAAGGCATTAATAGAGGAGCTAAAACGTAATCCGACTACGAGAAAACTGTTTTCATGGAGTCAAGATATTTTGAGGAGGAAATCAAATATTGTAGTTCCGCATGTGTTAACATTACAGAATCAGATTTTGGATTGGTTACATGGATATAGTAGCAGTGTTCATTCCGGAAAAGATGTCACAACACAGAGAGTAAAAAGTCTATTTTACTGGAAAGGAATGATTAAAGACATACAAGCTTATGTGAGGAGCTGTGGAACTTGTCAACAATGCAAGTATGATACCGCAGCATCACCAGATCTTATTCAACCTTTACATATTCCTGAATCTATTTGGTCTGCAATCTCAATGGACTTTATCACCGCCTTGCCTTCGTCTTTTGGATATTTTGTGATATATGTAGTGGTTGATCGTCTGTATCAAGCTGCCCATTTCATGCCGTTAAAGCATCCTTACACGGCCACTTAGGTAGCACAGGCTTCCCTTGACTCAGTCTTTAAACTTCATGGACTTCCTCAGACTATTTTCAGTAATAGGGATGCGATTTTCTTGAGTGATTTCTGGAGAGAATTGTTCAAGTTGCAAGGGGTTTTGTTGCATTACTCCACATTGTATCACCCACAAACTGACGGGCAAACTGAGGTCGTTAATAGGTGTTTGGAGACCTATATCCGGTGCATGTGTAGTGACCGTCCTCATGAATGGGTTAAGTGGCTGTCTTTAGCTGAATTTTGGTATAATACTAATTTCCACTCAGCCACACAAATGTCTCCGTACGAGGCTGTTTATGGGAAACCACCTCCCATTCACTTACCATATTTGCCAGGAAAATCCAAAGTTACAGTGGCAAAGAGTTTACGAGACCGTGAGACAATGTTGTTAATACTTAAATTCCACCTTCTAAGAGCTCAACATCGGATGCAGCAGACTGCAAATTGCAAACGTTCTGATAGGAGCTTCCACCTGGGTGATTATGTCTTTGTGAAGCTACAGCCTTATAGGCAACAGTCAATGGTTGTATGTTCAAGTGAAAAGCTTGCTCCAAAATATTACAGACCCTATAAGGTGATCGATACGTGTGGTAAAACAGCTTACAAATTGGAGTTACCAAGCTATTCTCGCATACATCCCATTTTCCATGTTTCGCAGTTAAAGCTGTGTTTGGGGCACGATGACGTTTCCTCTGATCTGCCTTCTATAGTTCATGATGTCATGACTAAGGAACATGAGGCTATACTAAAGAGGAAGATGGTGCAACGTCAAGGACGAGCAGTCACTCAAGTCTTAGTTTAAGTGGGCCAATCAAGGAAAAGATGAGGCCACGTGGGAGTTTTACTATGATTTGAATCGCCAATATCCTCATTTCCAATCTTAAGGACAAGATTTTCTATAGGGGGAAGATTTGATACAGCTTATGGAAGCAACAATATAAGAGGACACGTGTACGGAGGAGATTACTTATTAAGTTTGACGGTTGATATTGGGAATTGGAATCGATTTAGATATTGTTTTCGTTGTTCATTTTCAACACGAACTTTGAAATTGTTTTTCTTCTCTTTCGATTCTCTCTGTAATTCTCTATGGAGAAGTTTGCTCAGCTCTAAAATTTTGTTTGAACTCGATTCCTGAATGGTAAGTAGGGATTGGTATTTGATTGAACATCTATTCTCTTTTGGTCATTGGAATAAATCTTCGTTGAACTTTACTGTATTATTAAAGCAGACGAGTTTGAAGACGAGCTATGGTGAACCACGAAGATGAAGGAAAGATAATAATAAAAATCTTATAAAGGAGGACTTTGAGACCTTTGAGAGTAAGCACATCACCTTCTGTGAAACTTCTACAATCATGTCAGCTTCTTTGAAAATTCCATAATCGTGTCACATCAGCATTTAACTTCTTTTAAGACTTTTCCAAGGTTTACCGGCAGTGAATTATCAAATTTCCATATTCAACCTTAGAAAAATAGAGATGACTTTCAGGAATGACAGATGAAAACATCCCTCCATCATGATCATGATGAAGACGTTAGACCATGGTATCTAAACCAATTTTATAATATTAAAACTATTTAAGATATTTTTTAATCAGTATCTCCTA